>OZ023313.1:12144103-12310636 GCA_964007375.1 Ophion obscuratus
ATACGTTCAACTTGACTTTTGATTGGCATAACAAAACAGTATAGTTGGGCAGTAACCAAAGCTACATTTAAACTATCTGCTTATTTAGCATCTCTGAGCAACTGTTAAAACAACAAAATTTCAAGACAACAAAATGCATTTTGCACATTCAACGATTCTTTTTTCTCAGTGCAGTACCGTTTCACACGACCCGTGTTTCTTTCTGATTCAGGTCTGCTCGGGTTCGTTATAACAAATAGAAATCTCAGTCCATGCATATGGTGTAGAATAGAAAAGTCTTTAGAAGACGGCGCCTTACCTCCGCAATTTTTAAAGATGAATTAAATTTGAAAAAAATACCATGTAACAGCCGAAATTAGTAATAAAACATACCCTATAAGTCTCAAGACTGGTAAAGAAATCTTTCCTTAAAAAAAAATCATGAAAATCTGCAGTTTTTTCCTCGTTTAAAGGTATCTTCCTTCTGCTTATTTTTCGTTCGGCTTTTTCATAGATCCTCATTAAACGAGAAAATCGCCGCAGTCAGCGACGCGTCAAATTCACTCCGAACAGTTGAATATTCTTATCAAGTTAAATATTACCAAATGTAGGTTAAAGAATCATTAAAAAAAGATACATTTAACTGGAAATTTAATGCTTGATCTACACACTATTTCCCCACTTACGACCGATCCTGCTTTGCATCTATAATATATATTTCTGAATTTCAAACCGGTATATTTTCTCCGGGCTAAACGCGTTCCCGTTATCAATTTTACAATGCTATACATTTCAATAGATGTAAATGCGATCTTTAAATGCATTGCGAGGCATATATACGACGCGGTTTGTCGCGTTCTAACTGTGAAGTGCTCTCGGGAAGGGTACAGAGCACTCGCCGAGTAACCAGTGCATATCAAGATTTTATAATTGGTCCATCCATGTGTGCGCACGAGTTCGCTATGCGTGGTGACAAAAACGATTCTTCACGAGTGGCCTACTTCCACTTTTGTACTTGTAACAGTGCCCGTACGGACTTCTTTGTGTTGGTTGAAGCGAACCATAGGCGTATATACATCAAAGCACATAGATACAGATAATATACATAATGTGAGTATACACAATGTTGTTGGTGTGAATGCGCGCGCGCGCCAACATCAAGTCGTTTGACGGCCTTTTACGCCCTTGTGGGAGAGCAAACATCTTTCCCATAATAGTTCGTAGTAGTGCACATACCCAAGCTCAAGACGACTGACCGAGGCAGCGCTTCAACGCCACGGAATATACGACCAAGGGGCCGTCCATAAATTACGTCATTTTAAAATAGGGGGGGGGGGGTTCGTCTGCGGATGACGGTAAATGATGGATGAGGGGGGGGGGGGGGGGGCGTTTCGAAATTGACGTCATTCTTGTGATACCAGTTACTTCAAAATTGTACAATAGTATATTGGACAACTAGAGTGGTTTCCCCGCATGAGTGATGAAAAATATTTTGCAAGTACCTAATGGTATTAATTATTGAACTCATTATTTATTTGTTTATTACATAAGGTTTGTCTACATTATATTCGAGAACTTCAAATAACAGCGTACCTATGAAAATAGTTCGATCGAGCCAAAATGAATATGGGGAGGATACGGAGATATTACCCGTGATCCAGGATTTGCAAGAATGGGTGAAAACTCCGTGGGAGCTAACCAAAGAAAACTAAAGAATAGAGAAGAATAATATTATTATATTAATGAAAATGGCCAAAGTACAAAATAATAAAAGATGATTCTATAACAAAATGTGGGAGCTATCCAAAGAAAACTAAAGAATAGGGAAGAATAATATTATTATATTAATAAACATTGCCAAAGTACAAAATAATAAAAGATGATTCTATAACAAAATGTTTTAATGTTACCCAATTTTTCTCAAATCCGCTAATATTTTAATTTTTCCAAACTGGTAATGACGTCAATTTTGTAAGAGGGGGGGGGTCATTAGGAAATGACGGTAGGATGATTGTAGGGGGGGGGGGTCAAAAATCAGCAAAAATCGATGACGTAATATATGGACGGCCCCCAAGTACTACGTCGAGGAAAAAAAAAAACCTCCATTAGAGGGAACATTCGGTGCGAAGAATTATATTTTATAGCGGGGTCAACGGTAATAATATTTTAAAGAGGTTGCTCAGCTATCGCGAAATAGCAAGAATTTCCTGAAATTTATTGAGGATATGTGCGAACAGGTGTTACGACTCCGTGTAAAATTTCAAGTACTTCGTCTGCGTGACTGTTGAGCAATTAATTATTGAAGTGAGACTCTTATACACGGGCGACATAGCAAAAGCTTCATGAGAACTCTAATACGACTGTCGCGACATAATAAAAATAGTAAGAATTGAATGGAAATAGGCGAAAAAATTTCTTGAGATTTTGATGAATAATTTCAACGAAGAGCACAGCGTTTTGTCTGTCTCGTTATCGAGATATTCGTGAAATAAAACAGGAAATTTCAGGTGATTCGCGTGAAACGATAAAGCGCTCTACGTGGCAAGGCTGCTGTCAAGTCGGCCATTTTGAATTGGTGCCAAAATTTGAAACGCACAAACTATTGCTTCCTTGCTATACATTTCTTACCGCGCTTTCATAAAGAGTATTTAAATATTTTGAATCATTCTTTACAGAAGCTGCAGTGCATGTGTTTTGACATAACCTTCAAATCAATTACGCGTCGTCCCTCGACTGCGCATTCATTTTCCGGCTCAACTACTTGTTTCCAGGTTGTACTTGCTCCAACCGTCGATTGTACTGTTTTTCGGTTTGCATTTTTCCCTTCCATCTTTTCATTTTCGCCGAACAAAAAAAAAACGGAATTCGCGAAGGATGTTTGTCAGGTACGCGCTCACGATGTGGCGTTCGTATCTGAGCTCAGTGATACCGGTTACTGAGAACTAAATCGCGCGTTTGCCATATTTCAACTTGGTTAATAACTTATTCGCGATGTAAATAAACAAAAAAGATTAACAACATTTCTAAACAGGCAATTATACGCATTTCACGTATTTATTAGCTGATATTTATTTATTTTACGTAACCGAAGATTTGATTATTTGGGGTTAGCAGCTGTTACAGGCGCCCGTGTTTAAGCATATGCGTTCCGCCTCTTTCTGCCTGCCCCGCAAAGAACCTGAGCAGCCTTCTTAATCGAACAAAGTACGAATGCAAGTGAAAAAGTGAAGTATTCGTTGCAAGGGTACGGCAGCGTTTATGTAACTTATAGGGGGTGGGGCGGGGGGGGGGGGGCGGGGGGTACCTTTGCGAAGAAAAAATTCACGGATATTCATAATTTTTTTTTAATGAAAGATTTGATTATTTTTGAGTCTTAAGGTATATTTTTTTTCTACTTTGGGCTGTTACTTGGTATTTTTTTATTTATGAGACACGATTGATTTGGACTCGGTCTTTTAAACTGCATTTTCAAAACTGGCATGAGGTATAGCTAAAAACAAATCGACCGATTCTGATGAAATTTGGTATACATCTTTCTAACCTTATTGTCTAAAACATGTCCCTAAATGTGGGTGTAATTCCGAAAAGCCCAAACTGCCGATTTATTCGGAATATTGTGCACCCATGAATACTGGCTTATCACGAATGTGATAGTAAAAACTCCCTGCAAATTTGATTTTCAAGGTGAAAACTCACAAAAACTGATTTTTTGAAGATTTTTCTATTTTATTTTAATTAATGTTGATCTTAAAGAAAAATGTTTCCTACAAAAGTTGTAGGAAACATTCCGCTTCGAGAAAAATGGGATCATGCCCCAAAAAGTACATTTTGCCAAACTCCATTAGTTTCGATATTATCAACTGTAGCACTTTATCGCAGGAAGGTTTGAGTTTAGTCTTTAAAGTGCATGTTTTTTGTATGTAACTTTTTTGTAGTTTAGGCACTTTAAAGAGTTTAGTCTTTAAAGTGCATGTTTAGTCTTTAAACATGCACTTTAATGAGTTTGGTCTTTAAAGTGCATGTTTTTTGTATGTTCCTTTTTTGGTATTTTATTTTGTTGTAGGCTTTTTCGTTTCTTTTGCTATTTTTGTTTGGGTTTGTTTGGGTTTAAAGACTAAACTGCACTTTAAAGACCAGTTTAAACACCGCTGAAGACTCCAACCATCCCGCGGTAAAGTGCGTGAGTATATAGTAACATCGAAACTAATGGAGTTTAGCAAAATTTACTTGTTCGAGAATTATCCCGTTTTTCTCGAAACAGAATGGTTTTAGAAAAAACCTTCATAGAACATAAAAGATCAATCTTTTTAGAGGCTACAACTTTTGTAGGAATCATCTTTCTCTAAGATCACCATTTATTCAAATAAAATATAAAAACTTTTAAAAAATCAGTTATTGTTAGTTTTTACTTCGAAAATTAATTTTGCGGGTATTTTCACGACAAAATTCGTGATCAGCGAGTCAAAATACATGGGTACACGAAATTCCAAATTAAGCGACGATATGGGCTCCTCGCAATTTTATCCCTAATTGTTTTAGAAAATAAAAAAAGGACTTTTTGATTGTAAATTGTAGCTATTTTTTCGGAAATTTCAATCTTTTTTTTTCAAATATTTTGTCTCATTTAATCGATTTTCAACATATCTCACTTTTTCTTCGTTCATATTCCGCGTATGAGTGTTAATGAAAGAAAAATCTTCGTTTGTTTATTTTTCAGAGTAATCCCGCCGACGCTACGTGTTCCGCCGTCTGACAACATCCGCCACAACCTGTTTAGAAGACCGTGCCATACATCCGCCATGTTTAAAGATTAATAAAAAAAATTAGCATGTAACAGCCAAAAGTAGTAATACAACATTCTAAGACTCAAAGATGGTGAAGAAATCTTTCTTTTAAAAAAATAATTATGAAAATAGGTCTTTTTTTCACCTAAAAGTATCCTAATATAACAATTTTCACTTGTTATATTAGGTTAAATTTATTAATTTTAATTGTAAAAATTAATTTTATTCATTGGCTTTCAACTGTGATTTTAGGTTAAGTTTATTGATTTTAGTTGTGAAATTAATTTTATTCATTGGCTTTCATCTGTGATTTTAGGTTATGTTTATTGATGAAGAGGAGTATAATATCTTTCGGCTACAACACTTTTATAGCAATTTATGTGACATTTCCATCTAACAATCAAAGTAGTTTGCAACTCCGCGACATACACTGAAAAAAAAATTCAGTTGGTTTAACAAAATGTATCTTTAAATACGTTCAACTTGATTTTTGATTGGCATAACAAACATTTTGTTAATCTAACGATAGTTTTAGTGATGTGAACTGTAGCTAAATAAGCTACAGCAAAATGTTTGTTATGCCAATCAAAAATCAAGTTGAACGTATTTAAAGATATATTTTGTTAAACCAACTGAATTTTTTTTTCAGTGTAGGATTGTGAAAAAGGCTTCATCGAAATATTCAAAAGGCAACTAGAGAATTCAATCTGGTCAATTGACGTACAGAACGAAATAGAAGCTGCAAAAGCATAAAAGGCTCGTGCGCTTTTTTTTCGAATCCTCTATGAAAAATGAAATTGCGGTCAAAAACACTTTTTCTGGCATTACTGACACTTTTTTGTAACTTCGATTTTTCAATGTTTCATTATGTAGGTTTCGTCTGTTCGTCGACTCTATACTGGTATCCCGATTGCTCAAGTCCAATGCTTATTGCTGATATTGGATGGAATTAAAAAACTTTCACTTGGAAATGCAGATCTGTAAACTCCGCAGATTTATAAAGACGCAAAGAAACGGGACTCCAGATGACAAATTGACAACCTATACACAAACGCGAGAGATAAGTGAGAAATAAAGAAGTGGGCTGCTCAAAATGACAACATTGGTGGTCCCGTGCTGAATAAAGAAAGTGAGCATGAGATTTCGCGTATAAAATGTCCGTCAGAATTATTCATATACACGACGAACCGGTCATATAAGATAGGGATCTTTAACTCTCAATATAGCATATAAATACTCGTTTTAGGCGATCGTCAGATTTTGCATTTCGATTTTTTTTAAATAAAAGCTTCAAGAATTCCGATCAGCACATAAATCGAGTTTCTTTAAGGGGGCCTTCTCAGTTTAGACGCTAAAAAACGGCTATTTTCGTGATTTTTTTATAGGTTTATATTATAGATATTGATATAAAAGTTCTTACACTTAATAAACATATTTTCGAAATACATTTAAAATATTTGTTTATGAATTTATGTACCCAAACAAACTTTAAACGCATTTTTCTCGAAACAACGTTTTCATGAAATTTTAACTGCATATTCTTTGCAACTATATCTACAGCGCATATCAAGGATTAAACAAAATTGATATTTACTATTTTTTTGCCAAAAACGGTGAAAAAACACGTTTTTTTGTTTTCTCGAAAAATGTCCGCCATTTTGTTATTTTTGCATATATAAAAAATCGTATGATATGCGCTATAGCCATTAACATACCGAATTTAAAACCGTTCGATTTTTTTGTTTCAGATGGCCCATCTCCGAGATTTCATCAACAGCGCAGACCTACAGTTTTTAACTACTGCTATTTTCGTCTATAAATAGTGACCTAAATAAATACATTTTTTTTCAATGTGTTTCGAAAGCGTATTTATTAAGTATAGCAACTTTTATATCAATATCTATAATATAAACCTACCAAAAAAAATCATGAAAATAGCCTTTTTTAGTCTAAAATGAGAAATTTTTTGGGACGAATTGACACGTGAATTATTCGTTCGAAAGTATTATCTGACGGAAATACATTTACGAAATGATCCATTTCCTCCGTCGGGCCCATTTCAAACGTTGCGAGCATTGGAATCAAAACTTCTTCAGAATCGACAATTTTTGTTCTAGTGGAAAGCTAGCGGTTGGATAAAGAAAGAGAAACCCTCTTGCATAGGGTGTCTCAAAATGACCTGACATTTTAATTGATCAATAAAACGTATGATTTATTTGAAAAGTACAAATATTTTTATTCTAATATAGGGTACAAACATAGAGGTTATGTGTGGAACACTATATCCGATAAATGGCCACCTCGTTCCTGTTTGCATACGTTCACTCTTTTGACGAAATATTCAATAACATTTTGGCATAATTGCGGTTTAATTTAATTAATGTTGCGTCCAGTGGCTTCCTTGAGCGCCGGAATGGGTTGTTCTAAAAGGGTTGTTCTAAAAGGAATAGTGTATGCCAATGATCCAGGCATACACTATTCCTTTTAGAACAACCCCAAAGAAACAAGTCCAATGGCGTCAAATCGCACGATCTTGGTGGCCAATTCACATCGCCGCGGCGACGAGATAACACGACCATCAAACTTCGTCTGCAACAACTGCTTCGTTTCGCCCGCAGTGTGGCAGGTTGCGCCATCTTGTTGAAAGAATATGTCTTCCACGCCGTTCATGCCATCTATCGGTTATCGCGTTCCGCACATAACCTCCATGTTTGTACCTTATATTAGAATCGAAATATTCGTACTTTTCAAATGAGCAGTACGTTTCATCGATAAATTAGAATGCCAGATCATTTGGAGACACCCTCTACAAAATTCACAAATAACGCTCAAGTTAAAATACGAATAGCAGGATTGTAATTTGTCCAGGAAAAATGGTCGAACGAAAATCGATAGAATCATACACGGCAATATTTATAACGTTTAGGGCGCGAAAACTTAGTTACAGCACGAAATGTCTAAAAAAAAGTTCAAAGAGAGGAAAAAAATCAATTCTGTTAACGGGGAATGCGGGATATATCGGTTTTATAAGCTCGGAGCGGTGTCAACGACTCCCTCGATGCGGAAGGAACGGTTCCCTCCTTGCGTATGGGCACATGGAATAAATGACTAGTATTATAGCATAGACACAGGCTCAGGGTCGCGCGGCTATAAGAGCGAGAGAGGCAGACAGAGAGAGAGAGATTGAGAGAGAGAGAGAGAGAGAGAGAGAGAGAGAGAGAGAGAGAGAAAGGGAAAAGAGTCCCAAGACACGAGGGTTCCTCTCGATCTATCCCCCGGGTGTAACACCACGTTCTATGTAGCTAGATAGAAGTTGGGCCTGGAGCAAGCAACAGAAAGAGAGTGCACGAACGAGAGAGTCGGAGAGAGCACGTACTGCACGGATGCACGCTCCTTTGAAAATCCAATTATCGCCCAATCCCGCGTCTCACTTGCCTTGTGGGTCGAATGCCAAGGCGAATCATTGCACCGCCACGAACAAGGAGAAGATGGCTTAAGGGGTAAGGCCACAGTAGAATTTTCAAAAAATCGATTTTTTTTCTTCGCTAAAACGGTGCTTTATCATCATAAGAATAAGTTACTATTCGATTTATAGCAAGAAAAATGCTTTTTCACCGACTTTGAGCGTATAACGTAAGCCCACCTCTGGCACGACCATAGAGTACCTAAAACTTTAAACGCGTTTTTCGCGAAACAGCTTTTATTCCAATTGGCGTGACAAATAACTTCAACAATTTTCACTCGATTTACTTCAAATTTAAAAGTTACGTTCCTAATTGCATTTCGCAGAGAAGTACGTACGGAATTTCTGATTAATCGAAAACTTTTCATTTTATGAGCAGTTTCATACGAAATTTTTCACTGAAAATTCATTCTAATACCTACAACTTTTGAATAAAACAATGTTTTTTTAATTCCGTACGTACTTCGCTAGGTATTCTAATGTAGATTGGCGAGAATTTTTGTTTTAGGTAAATAATTGTGGATGCTAAATGTCACGCCGCGGAGCGCCTAAAAATGAGATAACAAAAGAAAATATTAGTAGTCGAACATTTTGGACATCGAAAAAAATATATATATAATTTTTCTAACAGCTTGATATTCGTACTAAATAGATGTATAATTAATTTTATGATTGAATCACTTTTTCTTACGAAAAAAAATTGTTCAATTCGCACATGATTTTATACCCGTTACCTAATCCCTGATGTGGCCTAATCCCTGAAGGGATTCCTTTCACGAACCCGAATGTTCAACAATTAACTGATTTTCGTCTATAATCAAGTAAAAATACATTCCAGTATACTGGTAAAATTTCAAGCCAAGTTACCGAACTTTTAACGGAAAAATTACGATTAAAAATTACCTCGCTCATGCGGCGCTTTATATGAGATTGAAGTTTGCATCGTTGGAATGCAACGAAAATGATTATTTTTAAATTACTCGAATTTCTTTTGTCGAATCTTCGTTGCGTAAAACCCTTAATCATTTTTTGAAGCCGCTTATCTAAAGATGTAGAATTGAAATTGGCAAGAGAAAATTTAGTAAAATAATAAAAACGAGGACGACAAAATAGAAAAAAGAATTTTCGTTGCATTCCAACGATCCAAACTTTAAGACCATCGCTTTGGAGAGATGACACGTTTACCGCATTTCTGTCTAATCATTTATACTCTGAATAACTCGAGATGCCTGATATAAACTGCTTAGGCATGTACGAAAATCTGAAGATTCCGTAACGACACTAAAAACAGGGGGTCACCGAATGTTTGAAGAAAATATGAATGATAAAACTTAGAAAAATGTGACCAGCAGAAGAATTTTCGTAGTCGCGACTTTTCAGTGAAAATGTAAAAATTCCTAAATCTACTAAATCTGCGCGAAATTTTTTTATTCCAGTTTATCGTTGGGGATAATAATTGATTCTGACTTATGTTTATTAAGCGCGACTGTAATTTACTAATAATTCAGAAGGGCCCTCCTGATGCCCCTAGAAAAATAGGTCCACCGCGAAAGAAATACCTTAAGGGGGAGCTACCTTAAGGGGCCTTTGGACGAGGAGAAAATTGCTAATTGTCATGTTTTTTTTAAGGAAAGATTTAATCGTTTTTAGACTTAAGGTATGTTTTTTTTACTACTTTGAGCTGTCACATGGTAGTTTGAAAAAATTAATCCTTAAATTGGCGGTCGTATGGCAGGATGTTCTAAACTTCATTTTCAAAACTGGCCGGGAGTATAGCTAAAAAACTAATCAACCGATTCTGATGAAATTTGGTATAAATCTTTCTCAATTTACCGTCTCAAACATGACCGTAAATGTTTTCGAAAATTTAAAAAACGTACTTTTTAATTGTAAAATATAGCCATTTTTTCGAAAATTCAATCTTTTTATTTCAAAGCGAAAGATTTAACCGATTTCCAAAATTTCCCATTTTCTATTGGTTCATATTCTGCATATGAGTTTTAATGAACGAAAAATCTTCGTCGGTTTTTTTTTCAGACTAATCCCGTTGACCCTACGTAACACGCCGTCCGACACCAGAAAATCGCCATTTTTAAAGATTAATAAAAACAAAATACCATGCAACGGCCAAAAGGTCTAAAAAATAGTGAAATGTTGTCTTTTTAAAAAAATCAACAACGACAACATCCGCCGCAACCCGTTTACAAGACTGTGCTATACTTCCGCCACTTTTATTTGGCCTTAAACTGAATTCCCGCTGTTTTATATTAAATGGCGTAACTAGTATTATTTTCATAGCAGTAACACTAAAACTGTGTCGAAGTATTCGACATGACTGAATTCACTTGTACACACTACTTTTTTTTATAGTATCGGAAATGTCAGGTTTTAAATCAACGAAACAGCATACACGGGGAGCTTTGTTTTTTGCTTTAATTTAAGAAAAAGTGCTGCTGAAAGTCATCGCTTGCTTCAAGAAGCTTATGGTGAACATGTTCTATCTGAGACAACGTGCAGAGATTGGTTTAGACCATTCAAAAGTGCCGATTTTGACCTTGAAGACAAAGAACGTCCACGACAGCAACAAAAAAATTTCAAGATGAACAATTGGAGGCTTTACTCGATGAAGATCGATGTCAGACTCTTAAAGAATTATCCGCTATGTTGAACGTGACTGAAATGGCTGTTAGCAAACGTTTACACAATCTTGGACTAATTAAAAAAGCGGGAAATTGGTTACCGCATAAAAAACAGCGGGAATTAACTTTAAAACCCAATAAAGAGTGTGAAAAATAAAAAATGAATACCATGTAACAGCCAAACGTGGTAATAAAACAGACCCTAAGGGAAAGGTGTACGAGTGGTTCCCATGAGGTAAGATGATAGTTTTCAGTAGCAACGAAGCTATTAACGCTATCTAGTGATATTCTTTGGTAAAACATAGCACCCCCCCCCCCCCCCCCCCGCGTTAGTTAATTCATGATAGCGGTGTGAGCGACGCATTCGTTTTGACGTAAAAAAATAAAGATTGTGAGCTGTTGTTCCAAGGCAAGGTTGACTTTCAGCTTAAGTAACTTTTATTGTACAGGGTGTCCCATTTTAATCTTACACCTGAATTTTCTCGAAAAATATTGCTCGGACGAAATATTGTGTGGAACAAAACTTCTAGGGATTGAAGGGGGACGTTTGAAAAAAATTTATTTGAGGAGCCAAAATTCAAAATGGCGGCGTTACAAAGGCTGACATGTTTTTTTCAAACGGAAACAACTTTTTTTTATTGGCAAAACATTTGTCAGCTGAAAACTAAAAATGTTTGTTGAAAAAATGTTTTGATAAAGTTCATAGTTTTCAAGTGAGAACATCATTTTCAATTATTTCAGATGTATCCAGGATTTGTGTGTGTGTGTGTGTTTTTCTACCCATCGTGATCAAAGTTCGTCAAGGATTTAAAGAAACACGTTTTTGGGCCTGAAAATGGCACAAACGCTATTAAAATGGAAAAAAACTATTTTTCATCGATTTTCCTCCAAAATTTTCTCATGAAATATCGTCCAAATTTGAAAACAAAAAAAACAAAAAAAAAACAAAAATTTTAAACAAAAAAATTTGATTCTTTTTTTGTTCAAGTGGTCATACATTTGAAAATACAACATTGAGCGGCTTGCCGTGAGACATTTAGTCTAATTGTCCCTACCACCGGCATTTGCGTTAGCCAAAGCGTAGGAGGTTGCATGCCTGGATACATGTAAAATAATAGAAAATGATGTTCTCACTTGAAAACTATGAACTTTATCAAAAAATTTTTTCAACAAAAGTTTTTAGTTTTCAGCTGACAAATTTTTTGGCAATAAAAAAAAGTTATGTTTCCGTTTGAAAAAAACATGTCAGCCTTTGTAACGCCGCCATTTTGAATTTTGGCTCCTCAAATAATTTTTTTTCAAACGTCCCCCTTCAATCCCTAGAAGTTTTGTTCCACACAATAGTTCGTCCGAGCAATATTTTTCGAGAAAATTCAGGTGTAAGATTAAAATGGGACACCCTGTATATGTCAGTTGCAATCATTGTTGTGTTTGTGGCTTTATAATATGCTTAATTTGGGTTTTGGTTGGCGTGGTAACAGTGGAATACTTATATGTTATGTTACCGAGCGATGAATGAAAAAGTTGAGTTTGGGGGAAGATGATTCCCTTCTAGGTGTACAAGTTGATCCCTAGGGATCATCTTGTACACAAATAACGTACCTACTTTATTTTTGTTTGATAGATTGTCTACTTATGTTCAAACTACACTACTAATGTATAATTGATCTCACAAATAATAATTGACATACCTAAGTGATTTAAGCCTGGCTGTAGAAGACTGGTTTAGTTCAATTCTAGTTGGGTGAAATAAAACTTCTGATATAAAGGTAATTTAACTCGTAAGTTCAGATTATGTTGTGTACCTATGATTAATATATATATAAAGGTGTTGTAAACTCGAGCAAATTTTAATTTACATTTACATAATTTTTCCAAAATAAAAAAATCCCAAAATCGGGGCAAGATGATGGGATCATGTTGAACACCGGGGTGTCCAAGACGATCCTTATGTAAGGTGTAAAAAAAGGAAATCTTTCTATTGAAACCCGGATAAATTGAATATTCCGAATATGCTAATCGTAAGATAGATAAATATGCCAGTAGCAAGCGCATTAAGATTTTAATTATGTAGAATGCCTTTAAAATTACGGTAAATATTCGGAAGTGCCGCTCCTGTCAGAATGGAGCGGATTTTTTTGTGTGCTTTCTTACAGCTAAAAAACATCATATTTAATATTATTATGGCAGCACATCAACAAAAAAAATGCCAATAAATATTTTTTTAAAGATGTTTATTCATCGATCTTTCGAACTTTTTTTCTAGATTCAAGATTTTCAAGACCCAAACAAACCCAAACATTATGCGCCATTAAAATATAACTTATTATAAAGTTTTATAATCATAAAGAATTGATTAAAAAAAATGTACAGCCTTTTTTTAGCGGAAGTGACACTACCGAATATTCAAAAATTCGGAAGTGTCACTCCTGTCAGAATCGAGCTGATTTTTTTGTGTGTGGTTGAAATTACGAGCATTCTCCCTTAGGGGGATTATTTCGTACACCTTTTCCCTAAGTGCCAAAAATGGTAAAATCTTTCCTTTTGAAAAAAAATCATAAAAACCAGCCAGGGTTGCAAATAATGCATTACTTTTTGTAATGCGTTAGCGTTTTCATTATTCATTACTTTACATTTTGTAATGAAAAAAAAATGCATTACCCATTACATTACGTTCAGTAATGTAACACATTTCCATTACTCATTACATAGGATTTTGGGATGTAAAAAAAATTCCAATCCTCATTAAATTACAAAGTCCAATGTAATGGGTAATGGAATTTTTTTACATTACAAAGTTTAATGTAATGAGTAATGGATTTTCTTTACATTACAACATGTAATGTAATGAGCAATGGAATGTTATTACATTACAAATATAAGGTAATGAGTAATGGAACTATTTCACATTACTAATGCAATGCAATGTAAACAATCTTCATTACTCCTTACAATGTAATGAGGATTATTATTCGTTTCCCATTCGGGGCAGCGGTTTTTGCACTGGGTCGATTTGATCCGATGAGAGACGAATAATAATTTATATTACCCTGTAATGAGTAATGGAGATTTTTTACATTACATTAGTAATTTAAAAAAATCCATTACGCATTACATTAAATTTTGTAATGTAAGAAAATTTCCATTACTCATGACATTACACTTTGTAATGTAAAGAAATTCCATTACCCATTACATTGGACTTTGTAATGTAAAAAATGTCCATTGCCCATTACAATGTAACGTGTAGTTAAATTTTTTGTCATTACACATTACATTGCATTTTGTAATGGAAATGTTTCACATTACGAAATGTAACGTACCGAGTAATGGAAATTTTCTACATTACAAATTCCAATGTACTGAGTAATGGAAATTTTCTACATTACAAAATATAATGTAACGAGAAATGGCATTTTTTTACATTACCGAATGTAATGTAATGGATAATGAAATCTTTTTTCATCGCCCATTAAAAAAGTAACGAATAATGCATTACTTTTTTTCATTACAAATTTCGCAATCCTGAATATATTTTGCCCGCGCTAAAAGTATCTTTCTCAACCAGAGGCGCTTGATCCGATGAAAAATACTAGGAAGAAGAAGAAAAGGAAGACAAGTGTCAATGCAGCACTCTCGTGGTCGAGATAAGAGGCGAGACCGTTGCCTAAGATCACAGACTAGAAAATTTCCTCTTCCCGTCGACCATTTGACGACACTTCCTCGTCGAACTCTCGTGGACCGGTCCACGACCTCACGAGCGACAACTTCTCAAGATCCTTCGTGCCGTTATTGCAGAGACTCCTATCTCACGCTCCCACGTGTACGTTTTTCCTCGCATTACCGTTTTTCGTCTGCTCGAGCCTCGCACGCGATACCTCGGTCATTCCGGGAAGTTAAAATGCGTGTTGTTTTACTCTCACCTCTTGGGCACTGTGAGGCGCCTCTGTCTCCACATGCTGTCCTTCACCATTGTAGCACCCGGCTCGCGATTATATTCGTCGTTCGCGTTGTGTTGTGACTTTTTTTTTAGTACGAGGTTTTTCGTTCACGAGGGCCAACTCTGTCGAGGCTCGCCAACGAAACAATTCACACTTCTCGAGTCTCAACCGATCCGAGAGACATCGAAAAATCGGCGCAGTGACTCTTCCGGCTTGTCTTCCGGAAGTGGATGCCGACGATCCGGAAATCACGATAGTCCGATAACTCGCATTGATCAACGTAACAGGAGAAGAAATAAAAGGAGAACGCGATCTTAATTTCACTTAATTAAGTGAAACTGATTTTGTTTTTGCTCGAGTTCGGTTCGATATTTAATTATAGGTGTAGTGATATCGGCGCACGCGATCGATCGTGAGCACAAACATAATCGGGGCTTGTATCCCTCGGTATTAGCCGGCGATGATGTTCACTCGATACGATCGTTCTATCGAGCTTTTCTCACCCTCGAGGACCCCCAACGGTGCACTTGAAGTTTTTAGGTTATAGCTTCTTCGTGTTTGTTGTAATGTTTTTTGTTTCTTCTTCTTCTTCTTCTTCTTTTATCGTTAGTGACACGGGTCAGGATGCTTGACGGAGAGATGGCACAGGGTCCAAGCACGTTTCGTTATGATCGTCATATCGGGTGATCGCTGAATTTACGGAGAAGACGAGGTAGAAGAAAAAATATGGCGCGTCCGTCGTGTCGACTGGTTAGCTCGCGACTGCACCGCCCGTTCTGGTATCGTCTTCCTCCTCCTTCTATTTTTCCCCGGCCAAGCGGGTCTGCTCCTTCCTACTCGTCGAATTTACAATTTACCAAGGAACAAACGCGATTCCGATTCGCTCCACTCCCCGTTACTTTCGTAGACGGAAGGGCGAAATACTACCGGCACGAAAATTTAACTCGAGGCATTGTTCTCCGTTGCGATTCTCGAGTTCGGCACGATTAATTCCGAAATATAATCGCCCCGGAACACTCACTCGCCGGGCGGTGGAAAAGCAAAGAACCAGCCGCAAACGAGGGACTACCGTTTTTTGGCATCGTTCGTGGTCTTGGACGTTGCAAGTCGCTCACGGGATCAACCGATTTGGAGACACAGATTTCACGGATTGTTTTTCATTAAATTGTTTGCGTATGAAAAAGTGATTCACTCGTAAAATTAATTACACATCTATTTAGTATGAATATCAAACTGTTAGAATTTTTTTCTTCGGTGTAAAAAATGGCCGACTACTATTTTCTTTTATCTTCTTTTTTAGGCGCTCCACGGCGTGACATTTAGCATCCACAATTTTTGACCTACAACAAAAAACAAAAATTCTCGTCAATCTGCATTAGAATACCTAGAAAAGTACGTACGGAATTTAAAAAATATTGTTTTATTCAAAAGTTGTAGGTATGTGAATTGAGTTGTAGGTATTTGAATGAATTTTCAGTGAAAAATTTCATATAAAACTGCTCATAAAATGAAAAGTCTTCGATCGATCAGAAATTCCGTACGTACTTCTCTGCGACATGCAATTAGGAACGTAACTTTTAAATTTAAAGTAAATCGAGTGAAAATTGTTGAAGTTATTTGTCACGCCAATTGCAAAAAAGCTGTTTCGAGAAAAACGCGTTTGAAGTTTTAGGTACTCTATGGTCGTGCCAGAGGTGGGCTTACGTTATACGCTCAAAGTCGGTGGAAAAAATGTTCTTGGTATAAATCGAATAGTAACTTATTCTTATGATGATAAAGCACCGTTTCAGCGAGAAAAAAAAATCGATTTTTTGAAAATTTTACTGTGACCGTACCCCTTAAGTTCGACAAATGGATATTTTTATAAATCGTTTCTAATTTTTTATCAATCGTCCTTTTGATTCGAAGGCTTTGGATGACAATACAGTTGCTAAATACAATTTTTTAACATTTTACGATTGACATACTTTATGCTGCGTGTCGTCAATAATTTTAGTTCGTATTTCTAGTTACTTTACCATCGTTCCCGTTCTTGGATATTCTGCAACGCTTGTTCGTGAGATCGAAAGATTCCGCGACACAAATTTTTTACCAGCATACTTATATTTGAATTTCCTAAATAATTTGTATTATCAACATAATTGTGTTTAAATTTTTTTAATCAGTTCTCTTTGTCGGCATTATTATATTCAAATTTCCTAAATAAATGTTCTCACTGGCATAATTATATTTAAATTTCTTAAATAAAATTTTTCATCAGCACAATTATATTAAAATTTCCTAAATAAGTTTTCTCACTAGCATACTTATGCTTCAATTTCCTAAATAAATGTTTCCCACCAACATAACTATATTTCAATTTCAGAAATAAATTTCCTTGCCAGCATAATAACATTTGAATTTGCTAAATAACGTTTTCGACGCCATAATCACATTAAATTTTTTTTCAAATAATTTTAATACTAGCGTAATTACATTTTGTCGATCAAATTAAAATTTGTGTTCTTCCAACAATTGCAACTCTTGCTGTTACTTCTCTCCAATTTCATTACATTTTGAACTCGTACTCTGAGCGCAAGGGTACGAACTTGGAGGCTTAAGGGGGGAGACACCTTAAGGCGGGGACAAAAGTTGCTGATTTTCAAGTTTTTTTTATAAGGAAAAATGTCTTCACCAGTTTTTAGACTTAGGGTATGTTTTATTACTACTTTGGAATGTTACATCGTATTTTTTTATTGATCTTCAAAAATGGCGGAGGTATGGCTCGGTCTCTACCCGTGCAGAAATTTTGGCAAGGATACAGCTGGATTCTGACTTGTATCCCGGGCTCCCAGTTGGGATCTAGTCCGATATCGGATCAGATTCGAAGACTAAATGTAAGATCCGTAAACTGGATTCCATTAGGGATCCAGAACCGGATCCTTTAATGACTCTAAATAGATTCCCCATGGAATCATTGAGAAATCTGGGAAGGATCACGGGAGAATACAGGCTGAAATAAAATGTCAAAAATGGAATTATGACATGTTAAATTTATTATAAAAATAAATAACATTTATAAAGTTTTGGTGCATTAAACTATCAGTAAAAAAAAAATTGTCCAAAGATTCAAATGGCAGATCGCGCTCATCGCGAGATTTTGATGTGAATTAAAAAAAATTCACATTAAAATCTGTGAATGCAAATGTATTGACAAGAAATTATAAATACAAAAAAATTCACAAAATTAATTGTGATTTTTTTCGTATTTAAGACAAATTAAAATCAAATTCAAAATGATTAGATTAAAATTTGCGCCAAAAGTGAGTTCGTACGTATTTTGAGAGAAAACATTGCCTCGAGGCAAAGAAATTTTTGCACATAACTTTTTGTGCGAACATTTCTTTGCCTCAACACAATGTTTTCTCTCAAAATACGTTTACACTTGTGGTGTAAATTTTAATATCACTGTCGTGAATTCGATTTTTATTTTATTCAACTTGAGGAAATTCACAACTCATTTTGTGATTTTTTTCATATTTATAATGTAATATTTGAAACTCACAACTTTTTTTGCAAAAATTTCTTTGCCTCGACGAAATGTTTTCTCTCGAAATACGTAAGAACTCATGGTTGTTGTAAATTTTAATTTAATCATTGTGAATTTGATTTTAATTTGTCTTAAATACATGTTTATACCCACCGACATGTCGGTGGGTATAAACAGAGACTTATTCCCCAAAACCGGTATCCCGGTTAGAATCCAACTTGCATCAGTATCGGAATATGTACGACGACGATGGCATAATTTTGAAAATTTTGGCATCACGTGTATTTTCGGTATTACTATGTAATTCCTATCTATAGATAGGAATTTTATAGATAGGAATCTATAGACAGAAATTCCTATCGATAGATAGGAATTCCATAGTAATACAGAAAATACACGTGATGCCAAAATTTTCAAAATGATGCCATCGTCGTCGTACATATGCCGATACTGATGCAAGTTGGATTCTAACCGGGATACCGGTTTTGGGGAATCCATGACAAATCCTGATCGGGATTTGATCGGACATAGGGTATCCCGGTCAAAATTTCTGCACGGGTAAACGGCATTTTCAAAATTGGCGTGACATATAGCTTAAACACTAATCGATCGATTCTGATGAAATTTGGTATAAATATTTCTGACCTTATTGTCCAAAACATGACTCTAAATGTTGTTGAAAATTTAAAAAAACTACTTTTTAAATGGAAATTGTAGCTATTTTTTCGGAAAATTCAATCTTTTCGTTTCAAAGCGTACCATTTTATTTATTCTCAACATTTCTCACTTTTTCTTGGTTCATATTCTGCGTATGAGTGTTAATGAAAGAAAAATCTTCGTTGGTATTTTTTCATATTGAGAAATCATCACAGTGTAACGGGTCGAAAAATAGCTGATTTCATCGATACGGTCTGATTTTTCAATGTCAAATCAAAGCACTCATAAAAAACAGAAAATAATTTTCTAAACGACATCTTTTTTTATTTATTTTTAACTTTTTTCAACGGTGAAAATGTCTTCGAGAAAAAGAGTCCTCACGATGTACTCGGTTGTGGCCGTAAATATTATCTGAAACAAAATTTGTAAAAAGATTACTAATCAGTATGGAAGCCGCTGTCTTGCTATGGAGGTTTTTTAAAATCAAAATTGACAAAACGGCGATGGTTTGAAAAAAAGTATCGAATTTAGTCTATTTTTTCGACAGTTATTCGTTTAAACAAATATGAAGATTTCAACAAACAAAATACCACGCAACAGCCAAAAGTAGTAATAAAACATACCCTAAGTCTCAAAAAAGATGAAGAATTCTTTCCTTCAAAAAAAGAATCACGAAAATCAGCACTTTTTTCCTCGCCTACAGGTATTCCCCCCCTTAAATGCTTCTGAATGAGAATAAATTGATAAAATATGTTTTTTCGAAAGGTTATGTGTGTCGTACGTCGCAATGTTTAAACCGAGTGTTTTTTTCTTTTTTTCTTTTTTCATTCGGCTACTTATACATCGTCATATTATATCCAGCGCGGATTATATTTGGCTCACCCCATCGATCGTGATCAGCGAGAACGGCCGAAAATCTGGGTCGTTTGCAAATTCCGCACCTTTCGAAGAACTCGATTGGGAGAAATCCGTGGCCATTTTTGCCTTTGAAAATCGGAAGACGCTGCAAGAGGCGTTAATTGTCCTCGATTCGACGCTCGATGGGCTCCTACGGGGAGTTCTGCTCGACAATGCGTGACGTCTATTCGACTTAAACATATTTAAGAACGTTATATCTATAACGTTCGACAGTAAACTGCACCCGATGGAAAAAAGGTGCAGTTTAAAGTAGCTGATCGCTTATTTCCTATTTTAGTCGATTCGCAAACTTTAAGGGGAGATATACACCTAGATGGTCGAAAACATCGACTTAGAAGCTACGAACATTCCGTCGACCGTAGAAGACCTACACTATGGGCCTGGTATCGATGATTCCATGTAAGTTGACAAATTTCATGGTTTATTCATTCCCAAATTTTCAAACGCGTTTTTCTCAAAACCACGTTTTTCCAATCGGTACCTAAAATTTCTCGAAAACCAATGAACCGATTGCCTTGAGGTCTTTTGTGGTTATTCTACACACCATTATCTAGTACTTGTTATAGGATTTTTTTTCCAGTTTCTTAGTTTGGTTTTTTTCCTTAGGTACACGCTTTTCGTGTTTGTTACCTATTCTTCCCCACATTATGACCGTTCTTTCCTCTACTGTTTTACTCCTTTTTGCTCCATCTTTCTCTCTGTTCCCCTCTTGCGGCCGCAGCCGACTTCCCCCACCACCGTATTATATTCATCATGACATTTTCTGTCATGGGTATAGGGAAACTGCGGAAAACCTATACCAATACAGCCGGTCATCGAATTCGCCCCCCGATCGTGGAACTAGTCTTATTTCGCCGCGAAATGCCGAAGAAAAACATTTCACGACGAAATGTACGCGACCGGGATTCGAACCCGGGACCTCCCGGTCCGCTGGTTTAGTGGCGAGCACGCTAACCACTAGACCATCGCACCGGTCTCCCGTTACTTAGTTTTTCTTTTATAGGCAAAATAATAACTAATTTTTGGCCCAAAAATCACTATTTGTGTTCGAACGTCCGCCATTTTGTCATAAATCGATATTTTCAAAATCGCCTACGACAAGTACTAATAGTATCTAATTTAATAATCTTTTTGGTTTGTTTTTTCAGAAGATTTTTGAAGAAACGCCAGTGGGTACCGTATACGCAGATTTTTTTACGACGCTCCAAGGATCATACAATATCCTTGTATATTTTCGATATTTTTAAATAAATAAAATTCAACATATTTTTGAATGTATATACTTTTAGACCTTTTTCCGGGTCCTCGGTGTATATCTCCCCTTAACTCGCGAGCAACGCCCACTTGTTTTCTTTGTTTATTCTTCGTCGACCATTTTCAAAACTGCATCGCGCATGGAAATGATCAAAATAAGAGTGAATAATAAAGGAAATACATTTTTAGTCAAAATGATCCTCGATTTACAACGGACCACATTTCTGGACTTATGTCTTTAGGGCTCAGAAGGATCTGCGAAATAAATGTAGCCTGCAACAATGTATACTAAATACCATCCCGAACTAAAGTTAAGGGGGGAAATCACAGTAGCACACAAAAAAATAGCCATATTTTCGGGAATTAATTTTGGCTGAATAAAAGTATCAATCGAAAATCTGCAAAGTAGGTTTTATAGCAATACTAAAAAAGTACAAAATGTAATTTTTTCAATAAAAAATATTTAAAAATGGCGGCTGCGCAGCATATGCCCCAAGGCCCCTTTTTTTGAGCTCGCCGAAAACATAACTCGAGCAAATTTTTACCGATCGACTTGAAATTTTGACAGTAGCTTCGAAACATCTTTCTCCACGGAGCTACGTAGGATTTTTTCGATATATTGATTTTTCGCAAAATGGTGCATGTTTGAAAATAAAGTTAAATTTTTAACAAAAAAACGCCATAAAATCGTCGATAAAAAAAATAAGCCATATAAAATAAAAAATCCTACGTAGCTCCGTGGAGAAAGATGTTTCGAAGCTACCTTCGAAATTTCAAGTCGATCGGTAAAAATTTGCTCGAGTTATGTCTTCGGCGAGCTCAAAAAAAAGGCGCCTTGGGGCATATGCTGCGCAGCCGCCATTATTAAATATTTTTTATTGCAAAAATTACATTTTGTACTTTTTTAGTATTGCTATAAAATCTACTTTACAGATTTTCGATTGATACTTTTATTCAGCCAAAATTAATTCCCGAAAATATGCCTATTTTATTGTGTGCTACTGTGATTGCCCCCCTTAAAGAGTTTGGAGCGTTAGTCACAATCCAAGATTAAATTTACAAAATATATATAGATATTGTCTGAGCTATGCTAAGTTTTTATGAATTAAAAAAAAAATCACCGCAGAACACCAGAAATAAAAAATAGTTTGATTGACGTAATTATACTTGCGGTGAAATAGGCAAGACGTTCACTGTACGGGTGACGTAATTTTTTTCGACGATTTATCTTCAAGATAAACCATTTCTAATAACGAATTAACGCAAACTAAACGTTTGTATATATTTAGAAGAAAAAACCCCATCTTGCCCATCGTAAACCAATATTCAATATTGAACCGTCAAGGTTTGATAAAAGATTACGAATGTTGGCTGGCGAATGAGGAGCATTGCTGCCAACCTCAATCCCGTGCAGAGACGTGAATCGGACATTCCCTACTTTGTGCCGGCCCTGACCACACTTGCCTTGTCTGATTTACCTGACCGGGCCCTTCCATGAAACCACCTGGGAAGATCGCAAAATCGTTTTTTTAGCGCTTACCCTCTATGTTTGGAAAGTACGATCTTCTGGCCGGGATACATTGCGAGCAAGTAATCTTCACGTAATGTCTACCCGGCCAGAACATTGACATGTTCTAAAAAGTGGAGTCTGTTTTAAGAACCAAAGTACAGCTACTTTGCTTTCCACCTCATCAAATATATTTATAATTCATTGGGATGAAACGAATACATCAGTGGTAATTCTATTTATCATTAAAAGCATTAATTTCATCAATGATAATCGACGAGGATAAAAATGCTTATCATAAATACCGGGATTACGATAACTAATGATTTGAGCATAAAGAATAACCAAATTATTTTCAGGCAAAAAAGTAAAGCAGGTAATTCGTGGTGTTTGAACGCCTTGTCGCCATGTTGGGAAATATCAATGTTCTGGCCGGGAAGACATTACCTGAATGTATTTCGCCAACAATCCGCCAGATGGCTACAAGCGAAGAGCTTCGCGTAAGCAAAGTATCATCGTACGAGGATAAAAGTTCGTCCTGTGAGTTGTACCACGTACAGAAGTGCTATGCTTACAGCGTGCACTTACGCTTATGGTTTTGCGATACTTGTGAAATGACCCTTTGCACTCTAGGCCTTTTTCGCTCGGATAGTGATCTGTGTACGTTTTTTTGTCTCTTTGCCTATCAGGATATGCGAGCAAGAGCATATCCTGATCAGGATATGCTTTGCCTATCAGGATATGCGAGCAAGAGCATACACTCATATACTACCTTAGCAAGTAGATAACTAACAAACAATATGTTGTCGAAATACTAAATTGAATACACTCCCGATTTTGCCTCGTCAAGGATTCCAAAAATGCTGAAACGTCATTCTTAAATTCCTCCTTTGTTCTTGGTTATTTTGCGATCTATTCCCTAGAACTTTCCTGGTTGTTTACCGCTTGTTCTCCGGTCTCTTCCTGATCAGTTCCCCGGAAAGGGAATGGCTGATTGGGACCTAGCCTTAGACCCGTTACATTGCGAACCCATTCCAGGGTGGAAGGCCCGACCAGAGCCTGATATTATCTAGAGAAGGCAAATCAGGGGCAGTACTTTTTCGAGACTCAAATTTCTACATGGGAATGGCCGCGAAATTGCCGTATCTCGGCAACACTTAATATTAATCAATGGTAATAATAAATAATCTTGTGACATGAGTATAAATAGGCATAATTATAAATGACTCAAAATTTCATTCTGAGTTGTATAAAACATTCACTAACCTAGTTTTATCATAATAATCATCGATAATGTTATACTTTTTCAAGTTGGTAATGGTAGAAATTTAAATTTTGAAAAAAAATTTGAATTTTTTTTCCGAAAATAAAAAAGGTAGTTTCGAAAAGATCTGTTTTTTTAAAGCGTATACAGACTGCACAAAAATCGATCAGCAATTTGTCATAAAAATGGGTATGAATCGGGATCGAAATCTGGTTTGGGTCATCGACTTTAATTTTAATTCAATTCAAAGTTGATGAACAGAAGCATAGGACGGAAAAGCCCAATCGTGCTGGAAACAATTGGACATTGTTTTCTTTAATGCCCGGAAGGTTTACCAAAAAAAAAATCACATATTTTTCGATTTTTTTTTCGTCAATTCAAACGTTGTTTGCGATAAAAATGTGAAAAAATCCTCAAAAACAATTTTTTTCCATGTTGATCATGATTAATGATGTGTTTAAGCTCAAAAAACGTGACCCTTTAATTTTTTCAAAAGTTTGACTGTTTGAAACAAAGAAACGGTTCGCAAGATCGAGATTAAACTTTACAGGATTTTTCTGGGTATATCGAGCTCTACGAGTCACGCTCAACATTAATAATTTCATGGATATTTCGAATTTAGCCGTCAATTTTCTAAAAAAAACCCTTCTAAATTACCCTTCTTTTCCTGATTTTTTTAAATTCATGTAAAGGATTTAAAAAATGAAAAATGCGAAACGATTTTTAAAAAATCTTCTTTACCTAATAAAAATATAAAATCCATAAGTTTACCCTTTAATTATATATTTTATGAAACAGAGCATCTATAGAACAAATCTATACCTCGTATGCATTTTTTTGAGGTTCATTGATGAATAAATTCATAAATCGTCATTTGACTCAACTGGACTACTCCAACCTCCTTAAGGAGCTTGGAGCGCTTCAGGTGAGTCAAATAACGTTTTATTAATTTTTTTTTCAATGAACCAAAAAAAATGCATACGAGGTACAGATTCATTCTGTATTTGCTATTTTTTAAAAATATATCATCAAAAGGCAAAATTATGCCTTTTAATATTTTCATTACGTAAAGTAGACAAACTTTTGTGGTACTACAAACTTGAAAAAGTATAACATTATCGAGGATTATTATGAAAAAAAAACTACGACAACGAATGTTTTATACAATTCACAATGAAATTTTGAGTAATTTATAATTATGCCTGTTTATATCTACGTCACGAGCTTATTGGCCAATGGTTTAGGACGGGCAAGATGAGGATTCTTTTTTTCTAAATGTTTACAAAGGTTCAGTTTGCGTTTATCCGTTGTTATAAATGGTTTATCTTGGTGCTAAATAACAAAAAAAATTACATAACCTTTAGTGTGAAAGTCTTGCCCATCTAACCGCACGTTAAATGACATACATTAAACTATTTTTTATCTCTGGTGTTTGGTGGTGGGAAAAGTTCAAAAAATTCGTAAAGACTCAGTATAGTCTAAACAATAATACGTATTTTTTATTCAATTTAACCTTGGATTCTGGCTAACGCTCCAACCTCCTTAAAAGATTTTATTTGCGATTATTGCAGCTCATCGAAATCAGCCGAAACGCCATCGTTATTTCTCACAGGAGACTATACATCGCGAAGGCTATTATTCAAATACGTACTAGCAATACAGTTTTGTGAGTGAAATGTTGCCAATTATTCAAAAATAATTCATACGAAAATTGCAAAAAAATGTTGAAAGTGAGGTTGGACAAAACAATTGGCTGTAAGGAATGGTGAGTCTGCTTCATTGTGATTCTCATTAGTGGACGGGGAGCTTGACTCCCGATAAAACGCCACTTTACAGTTGTACACTGTTTGCGTGCAATCCTCGCCGAGAATCGATAATTCCATGTCGTCTTGTGCCACTCAATGCTAAAATATGATAATTCACGTCCGTTATTCAAGTTACGGAGACTCAGGCTTCGTAACGACGAGCGATGAGCCCTCGCGCATGTTCCAGCCAAATTGCGAAATAAACCGTTGGGTATTTGCCCGACGAGAGGAAACATCGTGAGGACAGGTTCGGTTTTCGGCAAGCTTAGAATACGTAATACCTTGCTCTGGAGTTTGACTTATTGCTGCTCCGAATTCGTCAAGAAGATGCGAGAAAAAGTATACGGCCATGTTTAAGGTACTCCTTTCACGAACCCGAATATTTAAAAATTGACTGATTTTCGTCTATAATCAAGTAAAAGTACAACCCAGTATATTGGTAAAATTTTAAGCCGAGTTACTGAACTTTTAACGAAAAATTATGACCCTTAAAATCGTCTCATTTATACGGCGCTTTATGGAGATGACACACTGGCCACATTTCTATCTAATAATTTATTAACTAAATAACTCTAGAGGTCGTCCATTAATCAGGTGAGATTTTTTAGGCCACTTTTTGAGCCCCCCCCCCCTCCCCTGTGCTGATATCTGGTGAGGTTTCTAGCCCCCCCTCTCCGCCCCCCAACATCACGTGTATTTTTTTGTTAAGGGACAACACCACTGTGACGGCTTCAAAAAATCGATTTTTTGAAAACCATCTAGAAAAATCTAAAATATATTTAAGATTAAGATGCCGTTGGACCCAGGTCGAAAAAATAATTATTTTCGGTAATATTGAATATTTTGTGGAGCGGTGCAGCGCTCCGTGACGGTCGGGGTCCCGCGCAGCTGCGCGCCTCAGGGTCGGCAGGTATACCGGGCCTTTCCCAGGTCCTGCGGGTCTTTCCCAGGTATTCTTTTGTCTCCCTTCACAAAAACCGGCTATTGTTATAAATATAGTTTCGAAAAAAAGTCATAGGTGGCGATAATTGAAAAATTTTTAAGTCGTCAATCGTCAATCGTCGATATTGCAGCTGATATCGCGGTATTATTATTCAATGATGGCCTGAGAAGTCTCATGAAAGTTTTGGAGACGTTGGGGATAAATATCGGCCTAAATTGTTTCAATTTTTGCGTTGAAACCGACGCAGCGCGGATCGAGCTGGCGGAGCGCTCGCTCACAGACGCTGCAAAAGAGGCAAGAAGAGCCTCTACAAGTTCGAGAAAAGATGCTAGGGACAATGATTTGCTTCTTGAAGGCCAGCTATATGGTGCCGGCATCGCTGATTAAAGGTAAACATTTTTTTTTCCAATTTATCGCATAAATTAACAAACCTAAAACTTTGAACGCGTTTTTCTCAAAACCACTTTTTTGAGTGCGGCACGCAGCAGAACTCGAGCAATTTTTATCCGATCGACTTCAAATTTGGACTGCATCAATAAAACTAGATTATCTAAAGAAGTACATAGGATTTTTTCGATATCTCAATAATAAAAAAAGTTATAGCCTATTTTCGACGAGAAATTTTGCTCGAAAATCGTCCTTTAATTTCAAAACCGTGCCTATTTTTAAAAAAATCAATATTTTTCCAAATCCCTATGTACTTCTCTTCAAAATATCATATTATTAACGACAACACTCGGTATTTTTTTTTCAGATCGACTTTGAAGAGAGTTCTGCTGCGTGCCGCGAACCACTGCAGAGGCAACAGTACCTGACGCGGGAGCTTCCCCAGCATCACCATGGGGCGTGAAAAATTTGAATTTTTTTTTTTATATATCTTCAATAAACAACGAACAAAACAAAAAAAAATTTCGAATATCTCTTTTTTTTCCCACAAAAAAAATTCTTGAAAAATGGCAAAAAAACAGGGGGTCACAGTGGTGTTGTCCCTTAAGAAACGTCAAACACAAGTGGTAGAGAGTGCGGTATTTTATTATGAAAAACGAAATGATATATATATTGTCAGTATATTTAAATAGCATTGTCCACGCAGTTATATAAAAAAAAATACACGTGATATATTCGAGTCTCACGTGATTATATATTGTCAGTATATTTAAATGGCATTGTCCACGCAGTTATACAAAAAAATACACGTGATCTATTTGAGCCTCACGTGATTAATGGACGATCCCCTAGATGCCTGATATAAACTGCACACGCGTGTAAAAAAAATCTAAAGATTCCGTAACGACAATAAAAGCAGAGAAAGCAAGCAAGACTTGAAGAATTCGACGATGATGAGCAATCAGAAGGGATTTTGTACGGTGCAGGAATTGCCAATTGAGTTTAGGTAAGAGTTTTTCATAGTATAAACTACAAACGCGTTTTTCTCGAAACGTTTTCAAAATCTAGCTCCATCGTATCTCTAAAACTAATAAACCGCTTCACTGGAAATTTGAACCCCATATTGTAAACATAATTCGCAACAAGATGACCCTCGATGGTTTTAACATTTTTATTTTTAATCTTTTTTTGCGAAAAACTGCGAAAAAACGCGTTTTTTCTACTTTTTTCGTTTTTTATCCGCCATTTTTTTATTTTTTGATAAAACTTTATATCCGAGGGTCATTTTGTAGCTGGTGTCATACTGAATCTAATGGACTTTGATTTTTTGTTTCAGACAAGCCGTTGCTGAGTTGTGATGGAGCTACCTAGCCCACCTATTTTTTAGGCATTACGTTAAACTATAGTTTTTGTACTTAAAAATTAATTAAAACATTTTTTTATGTACTTCAAGACTTTATTTATCAAGCCCAACATCTTTTATATTCATATCTTCTATAAAAACCTCAAAAAAAAAATAGCGAAAATAGCCTTTTTTCGTGGCTCGAAAGTGGACTGGCCCCTTCATGCTAGAACTTAGAAAAAGGTGACTAGCGGAAGAATTTTCGTAGCCGCAACTTTTCAGAGAAAATGTAAAAATGTCTAAATCTACTAAATTCGCCCGAATTTTTTTATTCCAGTTTATCGTTGGGTATAATAATTGATTGTGATGTATTTTTATTAAGCGCCACTGTAATTTAACCAATGATTCAGAAGTGCCCTTCTGATGCCCCCACAAAATATGGGCCTCCGCGAAAGGAATCCCTTAAATGTCAACGAAAAGCGATCTGCAGTCGAAATTGAATAAAAGTGCGATATCAATATTCTTTCATCCAACAAGGAACATCACCTAAGTGTCCGCCTTCGATTTTGTTGAAACTCATATATGTGATAAAGCATTAAAAACTATTAGACGCGAATTTTATTTTATCGGCGGAAAAACGGGTTTAAGGGGGGAAACTTACCCCTCAAAGGAAGGCGTGTGACCCCTTAATTTAATTTTTTTTTCAATACGTCGATAGTGGATTTTTCGTCGCTTCACGTTATAAGAGTTTTTGTTTTTGTTTTGTCGAATCGGTGGACCAGGTTTGGGTGAAACTGCAAAAACACCCCTTGACACCCCTTTCTTTGAGAGGTGGTTTCCCCCCTTAAAACTGTTTTCCGCAGATAGAAAAAAATAAGTGTCCAATAGTTTTCGATGCTTCACCACATATATGAGAATTAACAAAATCGAAGGCGGACACTTAAGGGGGTTCCTCCAGACGACAGGTTTTTCAATATTATTTTATAAAAAATTGAGAGCATTTATTGCAATGGATCAAATGACATAATAATATTGACGTTCAAATGAATGCAACAAAAAAATGTCATGAGTGAAAAAAAGCAAATGACGGCACTAGAGGAGTTCGAACTGGGCTCCTAGAGTTTGCGCCGTGGTACACCCAAGTCCTCATAGTTGACTAAAATCAAGGAAACAATTTTTTTTTAAATAAGTTATTCCTGTATGAACCTAAATTTAGCATAAAAGCATTTGCTGATTTTTTCTTTACAATCGTCGGAGGTATCCCCTATTATTCAAAAAGTAAACTAGCAAACTTGTTTGGCGCTCGTTTACCTACTCTCGGTACTTTTGGAGGGCATCACTTCGGTAACTTCCTAGGGACCTTTAGGACTTTCTGTTGGGCTTCAAACTTTGGAAATATATTCTTTAGATAGTAAATGAATTTTTAAAGCAATAAAAAAAATTCATATCAGGAGGAGGTTCTCCCCTTAAGTAATGTTCCTCGTATGTGTCCTCAAGAATAAATTTTTCATAAAACTTATTCGTTTTTTTTTCTTCCAACCGGGCCAGAACACGTGTGTCTGAAAGTTAGAGAGGATCACAAATATGCTGTATCATGAAGATCAATTGTAGTCATTTTTTCATGGCAGCATTCTCCACTCTTTACCTCCTCTGCTTTTGCCTTTTATTTCTTGGACGATTTATTTTATTTTCTTGAGATCGATTCAACCTGAACGCATTACGTAAGGTATGGTACGAAAATTTCGCAGCCTGTGAATCTTTGGTATCGAATTTAGAAAGTTTCGCCCACTCGTGTCTCCGTTTCAGCGCTTTATTATTGTTACTCAAGTCCGACAGATTTTTGGCCACGTGATATAATAATCGTTGTCGCCGTTGTGTTTCGAAATATCTCGCAGTGGAAGACAAATTATATGTTCATGAAAAACGATAAATTATATGATACAGTATAGACGAAACATTAACGTAGTCCAGTCAGTTACAAAATTATTATCTTCACTGTTGAGATGCAAATGTGCATATGAAGAAACTATATATTTATAGCAATTATATGTTATTTCATGAGCGTGCGATGAATAACTTTCATGGACTAAGAGTTTGTCACGATATTATCGTAACGATATATCTAAGGACGTTTTGTAAGTAGTTTCGATACTCTTGCTCTCATAACAGCTTTAAAAGAACGACCAATTGCAATTGCTAGAACACACGTTGATGTAGTGTTCTGTAGCTTGTAAGTACACATGTAGAATTTAAGGTTTTCCTTTCGGGGAGGGCCGTATTTTGTGGGGGCATGAGGAGGGCCTTTCTGAGTCATTGGTAAATTACAGTGGCGCTTAATAAAAATAAGTCACCATCAACGATTGTACCCAACGAAAAATTGAAATAAACTGGAAAATCTCAAGGGGTGAGATGAAGTCAGAGGCGTGAAAAAACGAGAATTTTCAATAATTTTTTTTTTTTATAGTAATTAAGTTTGTTTTACAAAAGTGGTTACACAGACTTTTATGTTATATTTCAACTTGACTTGTACAAATTTTCAAAGAAAAATATTGATTATTTATAAAAATATCGCCATCTTTGTCGGACCCCCTTCGGCATGTAGTGCTTTGCGGTGACCATCATAAAATTTTACTAGATCATCTGAAATCATTAGTTTAATAACAAATCTAGTCCTTAATCGAAGCTTTCTTATTCAAAAATTAAGAAAATGGCGGCTTCCGACAGATAACTTTTGATTTTCGACCAAAAAATCGCTGCTTTATTGTTTAAAAAAATAGAAATTGTCAACAAAAATGAAAATCCTTCGATTGAGGACTAGTTTTTAATGCTATCAATAAGCACATCAAATTTCATCAAAATCCATCGAGTGGTTTTTTTATTATAGTGGTCACCGACTTGAAAAACACAGTTTTGAGAAAAACGCGTTTAAAGTTTTTCGATGTGGATACGGTATTATATGCTCGTAAAATTTTGAGCTCGATGGATGAAGCTAAACTTTTTTATGTATTTCGATCCGCTGAATCCGAATATCACAATTTTTGCCGAAAAGTCGAACATTCAATTGTTTGTAACCAATTGCTAATATAATTTTTCAAAAGATAAACGTTTTTCGCAATGAATTATTTTTTATAAATATTTTGGGCAATTTTCAAACGATAGTATTCTTTATCAAATTTTGCCAAAGTTCATAGTTTTTGAGTAATACATTTTTGAAAAATTCTGAAAGAGTTTCCCAATTTTACACTTGATTTATGTATAGAAATACTAATAAAAAAATTACTTGCATCGAATCATCAATTCCTGGCCCATACAATAGGGCTTCTGCCGATGTGGAAGCTTCCAAAATATCAATTTGTTGTTGTCGTCGAAGCATTTTGCCTTCCCGGGTATTATCGTTTGCGCGATAATACCCGCGATAATAATAGACGTGGCCCCTTCACTAATTGTGGGTTATCCCGGAAACTATTCATCGGAACGACTTGAAATTTTTCGGGAATATTTTCGAAACATCATACTTCAAGAAAATGTAAATAAAAATCAATCGATTTTTTGAAAATTCTGACCGCATTCACCCCTTAAGAGGGAATGACACCTTATCGCGGTCGGTATGGTAGAACAATTATAGATTCCCAAAAATCTCTGAAACGGCTCTTCAGATCCCGTCGAAACTTTGCCAAACGACGTCAAATACATAGACAAATAGCTGGCAACCGCTCAAATTTTCTGAATTTGAGAAAAAAAATGTAGATTGGCTTAGCATAAGCCCATTTAGTTTTTTTTTCTCAAATTCAGAAAACTTGAAGGGCAGACAGGTATTCCTCTATCTATTTGACGTCGTTTGGCAAAGTTTCGACGGGATCTGAAGAGCAGTTTCAGAGATTTTTGGGAATCTATAATTGTTCTACCATACCGACCGCGATAAGGTGTCATTCCCTCTTAACGGGGTATCCCTCTCTGGGAGCTTAATTTGAAGGGTCAGAATGATGATTTTTTTTCTAGCAACACATTGGTTGGAATGAATTAATGTTTTCCCAGCATATTGTACACATGTTTGTGGCTACGATGTAATTGTTTCGAAAGAAAAATTTTCAAAGTGTTCGTGGTGCTGCAGTTGGCGTTGCAGTCCACCAGCGGCGAGGCCCGAAACGGTGGGATCTCTACCAGGCTCAAATGTAATCTCAAACGAAAACAAAAAATGTTTTTTTTCAATTATATCCAACTGGCTATGAGTTCACGATCCACTTTTCGAAATTTCGAAAAATACGAAAAATCACAGCTTTTCCAAAGTAAACCTCATTTTTCTCTTGAAAAACAGCATGCTGAAGTAATTGTTATTAACAAATGGTTCATCCAATTAAAAATGCGATTGTGAACCGAAAATGACTACTTTTTGAACGCTAACTGTGCAAATTCAAATCAATAGTGTGAAAGTTACTCAAGATATCAATCCCGCCGTGTCAAGATATGTAGTTTCGAGATAATCGCGTTCAAAGTTTTGGTACATATTTGACACGATCTTGTGAAATATTGTCGTCATCGCTAGTCAGCGATTCTGGCGCCATATATAGGTGTACAAATAAGTTTTAGGACACTTCGATTTTGTATCATAAGAGCTATTCTAAATTAATTCAAAGGTCCCGCTCACTTATCATAGATGGCGCTTGATATGTAGTATCGAAACGTAAAGGAGTCATAAACATAACCTATAAATTCTGTAAATTAAACATGCTGACCGATAAGCTATTTATTAGACACTGCATTCGCTATGAATTCCATCAAGGAATAAGTGTTAGGAAAGCGTGTGAATCGATATGTTCTGTTCTTGGAGACAACATTGTACCTAAAAGTACATGTGAGTATTGATATAAGCGATTCAAAGAAGGTGATTTCGACGTTATTGACCGTGAACGCACGGGGCCTTATGTAAAGGTGGACGATCACAAACTGCAAGCGTTGCTGGATGAAAACTCTTGTCAGACGGAGAAACAACTTTCGGAACAGCTTGGAGTAACTCAACAAACTGTTTCTTATCGTTTAAAAGCAATGGGTAAGATTCGAAAAGGAACAAAGTGGGTACCATACTTTCTGACTCAAGAAAATAAAAACAGCCGTCTTAACATTTGCGTGAGTCTTTACAACAAGCAACATAGAAAGTCTTTCTTGTGGAAAATTGTGACCGGCGATGAAAAGTGGATTTATTTTGATAATCCGAAACGCAAATATCATTGGGTTGACCCCGGCGAGCCGACAACATCCACGCCAAAGCGCAATGTTCATTGTAACAAAGTCATGCTGTGCATATGGTGGGATATGAAAAGCGTACTGTATTATGAACTTCTCAAACCTGGTCAAACAGTTACTACCGATCGCTATTGTCATCAATTGATGCAAGTGAATCAAGAAATTGAGAAGAAACGTCCATTTTGTGGTAAAGGAAAACGTCCAGTAAAACTGCTCCATGACAACGCGCGGCCTCATGTGGGTAAACCGGTCAAGGATACGTTACTGGCGCTTGGATGGGAAGCTGTACCACACCCGGCGTATTCACCAGACTTAGCCCCATTCGATTATCATTTATTCCGGAAAATGCAGAACGATTTGTCTGACGTGCGATTCAAAACATTTGAAGAAGTGGAAAAATGGGTCGCTAAATTTCTCACCTCGCAAGACGAAAGTTTCTTTGCGAAAGGCATCCGCGAGTTACCTGAGAGATGGCTGAAGGTCATTCAGTGCGATGGAGATTACTTCGATGAATAACTGTGTTTTACTTCTTTTTTAATAAATCTTGAATTTTTTGAAAACTGTCCGAAAACTTATTTGTACACCTAAATGTCCTTCCTTATCATCGAGATCGTGTTGCACACCTAATCTATGCAATCTGCGGGCAGTTCGGGCCTCTCTTGAGTGTTCTTGTGCTTTGAGGTCCGCTCTTTCGTTACACGCGAATCATCCTTAAGGGGAGATATACACCTAGAAGCCCGAAAAATGGTCATTTTTGTCAATTTTTTCAAGGAAAACTATTTGAAATTTTGCATTGGGGTTTTAATTATCTAAAACTATATACATTCAAAAATATGTTTAATTTTATTTATTTAAAAATATCAAAAATATACAAGGATATTGTATGATCCTTGGAGCGTCGTAAAAAAATCTGCGTATACGGTACCCACTGGCGTTTCTTCAAAAATCATCTGAAAAAAAAACCAAAAAAATTATTAAATTAGATACCATAATCTAGTACTTGTCATAGCCGATTTTGAAAATATCGATTTATGACAAAATGGCGGACGTTTGAACATAAATAGTGATTTTTGGGCCAAAAATTAGTTATTATTTTGCCTATAAAAAAAAACTAAGTGACGGAAAAAAAATCCTATGACAAGTACTAGATAATGGTGTATGTAATAACCACAAAAAACATCAAGGCGATCGGTTCATTGGTTTTCGAGAAATTTTGGGTACCGATTTGAAAAACGTGGTTTTGAGAAAAACGCGTTTGAAAATTTGGGAATGAATAAATCATGAAATTTGTCAACTTACATGGAATCGTCGATACCAGGCCCATAATTTAGGTCTTCTACGGTCGACGGAATGTTCATAGCTTCTAAATCCTCGACCTCGACCATCTAGGTGTATATCTCTCCTTAACCCGATGCACACTGTTCGACTAAAATAGGTGTAACTTCGTCAATTTTAAGAATTTCAGGGTTCGGCTGGTCTCCAAATATTCTTAAAAGTTCACACTATAACAATATGCAAAAAAACGATTTTTTGAAGTTTCCAGCGAGGGATACCCTCGTAATAAAGATTTGACCGCTTTTTCGACATGGGAACTTTGCAATTAACGTTGAAAATTTGCACATTAGTAAAATTTTAAACAGTATGTCTTACATTCTTCCGGAAACCAGTTACTTTACGGTAACCTCAATAGTTGCACTTGCCTCATTCACTAAATGCTATTTGCTTGAGTTATTTCAAATTCTTGATCGAAGAATTACAAAAGAGATGCACAGCTCCCACCTACCTTAGCTCCCACCTCCCTATGCCTTAATATTTATTGTAAGACATCACTGTAATGCGAATGTTTCTCCGATATGTTGACTCTGTTGGATTATATCGAGCCTTTTCATTATGTTCTAACCTTTATTGTAAGCCATCACTGTAATCCGTTCAACTTATATTCCTTGTTTGTTTTTGTTTGTATAATTTCTTTTTCTCTAACTACATATGTAACCATGGATTGTGTGCCAGAGGACAACTAGTCCTAGAGCACTTTAAAATAAATCTATCCATCCATCTACCTTGGAGTCTCCCCAAGGGAGCATTACAACAGACGAAGAAGAAAATTATGATAGTGTTGAGTAGGATTTTAAATGGTCCACTACAATTTAATGATTGTTACGCTGTATGATTTTATGATACGTTACCCGATGGTCTGAGCAACGGTTTTTTCTAATGAACTTGCCACAAATGAGAATAAAACATTAACCGAATTTATTCACAGATTTATAGCTATACATAACATCGCTTTTATTTAAACCGTCTGCCTGTCAAATGTCGGCACAATCGGTGGCAAACTACAGAAGCTATAAAGCTTAGACAGGCAGACAGGCGGAACATGACGAAATTACAGAAGTGCCTAGTGGCTAGGCCATTCGATATGAATATTCGACCCTGAAAGGATCGCGAAAGAGAACGACACAGATCTTTGTACGAGTACATACGTTTACGTACAATTGTCTTGTTATCAAAATGGAATCTCCATAATTCGAAATAAAACAATAAGAGCCTACAAAAAGAGTTGTGCGATTTTCATATCTCTTCGACCTTAAAAGGCTACATCTATCTAGAGGCCCGAAAAAAATGGCCAAATTCCGATCTTTTTCTGGAAGATGGTTAGTGAAAAAGAAACGCATTTTTTTAACACAAAGGTTATATTAAGAGCCTTGACAAAAAATCACCAATAAATACCAAAAAAAAACATGGCTGCCGGCGGATGGTGAAATTTTTTCGCGACGTTTGGCGGTGGACACTTTCCAGCTCAAAAGGCCCATCTGGAATCTAAAAACCAAACGGGTTATTCAAGTTAGTAGGATATACTAGTGTGACACTTTCAAAAAATCGACTTTTTGGTTGCCTTTCTCGACAGTTTATACTTTCAAGAATATCATTTATATCAATATCATTTTATTTTGCGAAAATCGATAGTTAAATCTTTAAACGCGCTTTTCTCGAAATGAGATTTTCCAAATTTGCTGACATTGTAACTCAAGGAGCAATTATCCGATTGACTTGAAATTTGAACTGAGTACACTTGAATATATTTACTCTACAATGACGTAGAATATTTTTGATTGGATGAAAATTGACGATTTTGGCATTGAAAAAAGCGACCATTTTATAGGCAAGAAAACAGACTTTTTTTCATAACTACGCCATTTTGTTAGATTTTGATATTTTTCGAAAATCCTACGTAATTGTACAAGAAATACCTTCCAGTTTAACGACATTTTTTCCTTTTTCGGTTTCAGCTACTCAATCTGCCGGAATCATGTCAGCAGTGGAGGAACTTTTTTTTGGCGCCTCCGAAGGCAGCGCACAAGTCGCTTGGGTCTCAATATTTTTGTATGAAAAAATTATGTAATGTAGGTCAAATATAGCCAAATATATTCTTAATTTTCCGACACGTTCAATTGAGTACTCTACTTCCAAAAAATTCACGAAAATCACCAAAATGTTCAGCGTTCACACTGGTATAGCCCCATAACAATAAATACGAGTCGTTGACGATCTTGTATTTATTATACGATTTATTAGACGATTTGAAATAATTTTTGTCAACAACGTAGCGACGAACTGGAACTCAAGCATACTAAATCTATGAAAAAAGTCGTAATTTTTACGGAACTATTACAAAATGAAGATCGATTTAAAAAAGTGAGATCACCAAAGGTACTACGGAATAAAAATATTTTTGGTAAACGCAATTTTTCAGCCACCTACGTAGATATAGTCCGTTAAGTCCTCACAAAAAAAATACAAATGGATTCTCAATGATCGTGATTAAGTTTTACACGTAGTCTGAAATTGTGTTTCTTTGACGGCAGTCACTCAAAAAGCTAGGTGTCGATAGGATGGCAAATAAGTCGAAAAATGAATATAAATGTTCTTAGTGAATTTTTTTTCATACTTAACATACAAGTACTGTGTACACAATTAAGAATAGACACGTCTGTTTGCTACTCGCCAAACCTGGGACGGCATTGAACGGAACCATATAATTCTAAATTCAAATATGGTGGAAATATTTATTTCTTAATTCGAAAAAAGTGAAAATGTGCCTACGTTCTAAATACAACAAATTTCGAAAAATCGAAACGAAATTTCATATAAAGTTTCATAAAAGAAATTTCATAAAAAATTCATTAAAAATTTCATAAAGAAATTTCATGAAAATTTCATTAAAAATTCATGATGGAATTTCATTAAAAAAATTGATGATTGAAAATCGACCCAAAATCTATAGATTCAGTCGAAAATTCTAATTCTACGCTAAAAGTGCTGGGTTTTCGTCTCTTTTACTGGACTATGCCTCGTGCTCGATTGAGACGATCGTTTTGCGACGGTGTTCGAGCAGTGTCCGTATCCTAATCCGACGGAAGTCATCCAAGTAGCGCGTATACGAGCGATGCACGCCTTGATAATAATTATGGAAACTCTAGTGAAAATTCTCCGTAAAAAATAGTTGATCCTTGTTAAATTGCTCGGGCAGACATCGTTTACAGCAGAAATTCACATTGGATAGAAAAAGCATTGCATATATCGTTTCACTTTGTGAACCGTGAATTTAGCGATTTAGACACTATACTTTTTTATAATAAATTGCTAGAGGATTATTGGGATAGGATGAATCATGTATTTAATATACCTTCATTATACTTAATAGAATTAAGGACGAGTTATCGTTCGTGACGATAAAAAATTCCATTTTTGTACAACATAATTTGCAACCTTGAAGTGTTTAGAACACATGGGTAAAAGGACATTTTTATGTCTAAAGTATTTTAGAATTTACAGCCTGTTGAGCGGAACCGTCCGCCGACTGGAACACGTGTAGCTCAGACGCTAGGAGTATTTTTTTGGTAAGCTTCAACGAACGAACCGATTCACATGAACCCCTGCGCGTCGAAAGGAAATCCAATTTGCGCGGCCATCAGGAAGTGTTTCTTATCAAAGATTGATTTAGATTTTTTTTTACGTTCGTTAAAGTAAAAAAAATGGTTTTTATTTTTCAAATTCCTGCCATTTTGATAACCCGTTTTTTTCGGAAAACAACAAACAATAAGGCCCCCCAAACTCAGCCTAGTTTAATCATTTTCAATCCGTTTTTGTCTCAGATGAACCGGCAAGCCTGTAGAGCGATCCGCGCAGACCAAAACACGCCGTGCTTTATTTGACGGGAGCTGAAGTCGCCATTTTGCATTTTTTTAATAAATAAAATTGGAATTTACTCTCCATTAATAGAAGAATAAAATACATTGAAACCCATTTTCAAAAGTATTGATTTTATATATAAAAAAATTCCCGAAGTTCATGCACTTTTCATGCCTCTCGACTGTAGCCTGTCCTTCAACTATTTCTGTTCTTTAAAAAAATAATACATATATATAATAGTATATATATATATATATATATATATATATATAATTCAATTTTTATTTTACCTATTTCAATTTCATCTCCTTTTATTTCTACTTCCATAAACTCTTGATTTTCAATTCTAATAATATAAGAAATATAAAAAAATTTGACTAAGAGTTCTACGAATCTGAAGAAAAAAACATGGGAGTAAAATGCTTTTTAAAAAACTTAGTATAGCCAAATCACAAAATTCATCGCCATGCAGGTACTATCGCCGAGTGCAAGAATTAAATTCAACAATAACATGCAAAGCGAATCCTGTACTATTCCACACTCACAGTTCATAATTTACAAACTAACGCGTTGACTTTATCGTAATACAGAAGAGCTTGATTGATTGATTATTTATTAACTATGCGTTGGCAGAGCCCCGAGGAAAATGGCGATACGAATCATAATAAAACACTATTTTGATACACTATTACTGAATCAAACAGTATTGTTCTTATAAGTACCGACAATACATGAATCAAAGATACATATTGTTAACAATCGTTATTACAAAAGCAACGATTGCTATTTATAGAATATAATATAATATGGTTAAGGTAACATGAATGCGGAGTGAAAAACGAAGTCACAAATTAAGACTAAAAAGAGGACTGAAAAGGCGATGCCTGAATACATTCATTGTCAGTGAGGATGAAGTAGCAACTTCTGTGGTAAGTGAATGCCAGAAATATATCGCGAGAGAGAGAGAGAGAGAGTCGTAAGGTGCGCCTATAATATAAAAGAATTTTCCGTGTTTAATAATTCTCCGACGTTACTCGTTCGCTTGCTATCCACGGGCGTGCACCATTCCGTAACAATGTACGCGAATAAAGAATCAAGTAACAATGAAAATATGACGTTCCCACATATCAAGTGTTTCCCGTTCCGAAGCGAGGGCGCCTGGCAATTTGGTGGCATTGACACCGCGCGTAGCAATTAATAACTCTCGGGCTCACTACTATTTCCTCTACCAGTTGTGCTCGTATCAAGGAGCGATCTATAAATATGCCACAATGAGATGGCGTACACGGGGGGAGAGCCGAAGAAACGAGCCACGAGTCATTAATCGCGCTCGTTCGTTACGAATTATTATCAATTATCGAGATTAACGAAGCTTATTATTAATATCGAGAGCCTCGAGCCAGTTCGTTATGGTACTCGGACGGATATACATCAAGTCTGCCGTAGTTGGTACTATTTAGAGACTCGACAGCTTACGATCATATCGTAACCACGTGCGTACCTTTATTTTTCTTTCTCGCGCATCTCCGTGCCATTGCTGCGAGCAACAGGGAGAGCGCGTCTTTCCTGGTACTGCACTCTGGTCAAGAAGAAGAAGAGGCGACGTAAGATCGCGATCGAAAGAAAGCTGCTATACAAGCGGAATGACCAACACGTCACTTCAAGTGGAACGATGGGGGATCCTGTATACACCTTGACTTTCGAGAGAAAGGTCTTTTCAGGTCGGGTTCGTTGTCCTGGATTCAGGAGGCGACGTCCGCCTGGCGAACCCACGGACAAATCCACACAAGCTTTTCTCTCTCTCTCTCTCTCTCTCTCTCTCTTTTCGCTATGGGTATGTTATATATTATAATTACGTTTCAGTTTTAGATTAGTTTTTATAGCTGTTTTGGTTCATAAAGGGTGTCTCAAAATCACCTGACATTTAAATTTATTAATAAAACGTATTACTCATTAGAAAAGTAGGTTATGTGTGGAACAAAATATCCGACAAATGGCATAAATGGCATGGGCTTGGAAGACATATTCTATCAGCAAGATGGCGAAACCTGCTACACTGTAGGCAAAACAATGCAGTCATTGCAAACGAAGTTTCATGGTCGTGTTATCTCGCACCGTGGCGATGTGAATTGGCCACCAAGAGCGTGCGATTTGACGCCATTGGACTTCTTTCTTTGGGGTTTTCTAAAAGGAAAAGTGTATACCAATGATCCTGTTTGCAAACAGTGATGAGGCGGCCATGTATCGGATATTGTGTTCCACACATAACCTCCATGTTTTTACCTTGTATCGAAATAAAAATATTCGTACTTTTGAAATAAATAATACGTTTCATTAAGGGGATACACCTAGTTGGAGTTTTTGAAGAAATCGATTTTTCGTTTTCGACGGATTCTTATAATATAACCCATCAAAAATATTCTTTGAAAATTCTAAGTCGGTCCGTTGAAAACTGGGGGAATTATGAGCGTTTACTGATAGGTCCGCTTACTGCTTTACCGTTACAGGTAAGAACTTTAAACGCGTTTTTCTCGGAATGACTTTTTCAGAATCGCTGACCAAAATATCTCAAAAACAACTAAACCGATCTGCTTCAAATTTCGTAGACATTTTTTGTATATCAAAAGGTAGTCCTCAATCGAAGGATTTTATTTCAATGCATACTTTTTTTTATGTCAAGGAAAATAGTGTTTTTTTCACCGAAATTTCGACGATCACCTTCGATCGGAGACGATTTTTTCAAAAATCATTACTTTATTGATTCCTTCGATCAAAGACTAGATAATACGGTACAAAAACTAAATTCATTTGATTTTTTTATTTCAGATGATTTGTTCCCGAGCAGGAGTGGTCACCGTGAAAGACCTTTTTTGCATAGCGGTCTGTGCAATTTACTGTATCTCCGTCGTTTATAAATATTTCTCAATAAAAAAAATTGTCAACGATACTTGAAACGATACCCGTTACTATGAAAAAAGAAATTGAAAACCTGCACCCATTTGCGAAAAACAAATTCACGAAAACACCCCTTTTTTCCGACCGCGAACTAGGTGTAACCTGTTATAAATAATAATGTCGGCTCATTTTGAGACACACTATATATTGGGATGTTGAATAAGTTCCCGCTGCTTTTTCGTGAGAATTAATGCTTTATTTAAAAAAATCATTCTTAATGCTTTCAAACGGTACGAAACTGTTGTGTGACTCAACAAGAATTCTGTGTGTTTCAGCTGCCGATTTTTGTTAAAATGAATTTGTGCAGTACAATTCTCTGAAAATACTCTTTTTTGGCAAGAAATTTGACATCTTTAGCACTGTGAAAAAAAAAGTTGTTTACACTTCGGCGAAATGACATACACTGCATTTCAAGCGTGCTTATAGTACTTCTTTATAAATGCGTTATCATCTTAAGGGGCTATAACAGTGTGACACTTAAAAAAAAAAGACTTTTTTTGCCTTTTTCGACAGTTTATACTTTCGACAATATCATTATCATTTATATTATTTATATCAAAATAATTTTATCTTGCAAAAATCGATAGTTTAATCTTTAAACGCGTTTTTCTCGAAATGAGATTTTTCAAATTTGCTGACATTGTAACTCAAAGAGCAATTATCCGATTGACTTGAAATTTGAACCGAGTACTCTTGAATATATTTACTCTACAATGACGTAGGATATTTTTGATTAGATGAAAATTGACGATTTGACATTGCAAAAAACGACCATTTTATAGGCAAGAAAACGGACTTTTTTTCATAACTACGCCATTTTGTTAGATTTTGATATTTTTCGAAAATCCTACATCATTGTACAGGAATACCTTCCAGTTTAACGACATTTCTTCCTTTTCCGGTTTCAGCTACTCAATCAGCCGGAATTATGTCAGCAGTGAAGGAACTTTTTTTTTGGCGCCTCCGAAGGCAGCGTATAAGTCGCTCTTCGATATCAATGATTTTCTATAAAAAAAATTATGTAATATATGTCAAATATAGCCGAATGTATTCTTAATTTTCCGAAATATTTAATTGAGTACTTTTCTTCCAAAAAATTCGCGAAAATCACCCAAGTTTTCAGCGTTCACACTGGTATAGCCCCTTAAAATACACGCACGCAGCTCTGGTAACGCCATCTCTTAAAAAACAGCGAGAACTTATTTCAACTTCCTAATTGCTTCCTTTGATGCTTTCTTGGTTTTTGCCTTATATAGCTTCTCTGCGCTGTTTGGTTTTGTATTTAGGTTTGATATTTTGATTTTGTATTTTGCCTTACATCTGGGCCGTCCATACATTACATCATCGATGTAATAATATATGGAATATATCGATGTAATATATAGAGCAATGATAATATAGCCCTGAAATCATCCATCCTTCCTATCGTTATAATCCAATTATCATCGTTACCGCCATCCACGACCAGATCCCCCTCTATTTTATATTGACGTAATCTATGGACGGCCCCATTCCGGCTTCTCTGCCTTGTCTTGCTGCTTGTTTTATTTAGCTTCTTTCTTTATACTATGTGAAGCCTTTCTCTCACATACAATATTTAATTATTGTTTATTTTTATACTTTTTTAAACCCCCTATATTTTTGTTGTTTTGTTTGGTTCGTTTCCCAGCCGTACAGGGCTCTCCTTTTTACGAGACCCATCGCCGCAATTTCATTCTTACCTCCCATTCCACATCCATACCCCCTCTATCACTATTCCACAACTCTCCCTACCTCCCCCCCAACCTTGCGGCCGCAGCCGACCCCCCTCCCTCTCTATCGTATTCACCATGGCATGCCTCCATGGGCATAGGGAAAGTGCGGAAAACCTCTATAATGGCGGGGTTTACACTCTCGCGCGAGTGGCGAGGCGAGGCGCGAGGCACGCGAATGTAAACGCTCCCTCGTGCCTCGCCTCGTAGCTCGCCTCGCCACTCGCGACGCTCGCGTCGGAGGCGGTTTTTTGGGCACGAGTCAAAGGGCCTCGCGAGTGACGCGAGCAAACTCAACGGATATCGCGAGAGTGTAAACTGAAACTCGCTCTACCTCGCAACAATACGCGAGCTGCGAGGCGAGATACGAGACGAGGCGCGAGGCGAGAGTCTAAACCCGCCATAAACCCGCCATAACAGCCGGTCACAAGTTCACTTCCCAGTCACGGAACTAGTCGTCTTTTCGTCTTTCGCCGAAAAATGTCGAAGAAAAACATTTCCCGACATAAGTACGCGACTGGGTTTCGAACCCGCGACCTCCCGATCCGCTGGCCAGCACGCTAACCACTAGACCAACGCACCGGGTTTATTTTCATATTTTTTTTTTACTCTATAGCTGCTTCGCTATACTGTGTAACATTTTTTCGCTTACACTTATTTTACTATTGATTAGTTTTATTTACTTTTAGTTATTATTTTCTACTATTTCTGTTAATACCCTCTATGTATCTTATAGCCTAAAGGTTCTTACCAACGCATAGATCGAACTATCAAGCAATCAATCTCGCCAGCAACAAAATCATTTATGAGAGCATGGAAGCCCGCCGGATTTCCAAAGGTTTTTCGTCACAAGCTAAAAATCCTTTCTCCATATCAGCACAGCGCCTGTATTGGAACAAAATTCTGCTTTTTTCACCATTTACACATGTTGCGAGCAAATAGCAAGAAATATGGACACCGAGCACGCCGCGAATCGCTGCAACACGAGGCGAACTTCTGCCACAAAAAAAAACCACGGAATTTTTGCTGAGTAGGCTTCTTTCCATACAATTCTAGTGTACACACGTTTCTCGTGTAAAGAAAAATGTAGCGTGAAAGGCGATTCTGGGCTTCGAGTCATCAGCAAAAACGACACGGACAAGAAAGAGAGAGAGAGAGAAAGAGAGAGAGAGAGAGAGAGAGAGAGAGAGAGAGAGAGAGAGAGAGAGAGAGAGAGTAAGAGAAGAATTTTGCGCTGTACATCGTCGTTACAGTTGAATGTATAAGTGCAAGACCGATCGCAATCGCCGGTGATTTCTTTCGCGAGGTTCGTACTCGTCATGTCGGAAAGGGCTATGAGTCTCCGATAACATCGTGTGCAGCAGCAAGTAACAAAGTCACGAAGCTTTATATAATGCGCGCGTATGCAAAGTGGTACTCTCTACCCGGCAATACGATAGTCCTGGCATTTCTGTAACAGCAAAACTGGCATTGAATTACATGTGACAGTACGTGTGTTAAATGTATGTGCTGACTTATCGTGATCAAATTCTGATGTCTCCATACCTGATTTATAACTGTCTGTGTTTATATATATATATAAGACATTTTTTTCTAATTGCGAACGGGTCTCTCTCTCGGGTAGAGATTTACGCATATATATATATATATGAGTAAATCTCTCGAAATTATCGTTTTGCATGTAATCTGACTTTTTAAACACATTCTATTCGATTAGTTTGTAGGTGTTTTGAGAATACAACAGTTTGAAACATTTCAAAATTTTCCCACAAAACAGATTTGGCAAAAAATCCTTGTTATCCTTTTGTTTCTCTGTATTTTGAGTATGAAAAACATTCCTCTGGGGTATAACTACAGTGGGTAAAAAAAGTGTTTGTATACGTCGTCTCTTTCAAATTATCCTACGAAAAAAATTGAGCGCTTTCTTAAGGCCTTAGGCCACTCTAGAGGCCGACAAAATAGGCTTTTTGGGGATTTTTTTCAGAAAAACTACAAAATAAATCAAGATTACAAAAAAGGATGTTTATCATACATATCAGTGACTGTACACAAAAATTTTTTTGAAGCGATTATTTTCACAATGGCGGCTGTGCAGCGTTTATCTCAAAACTGCATTTTTTTAAGTTGGCCGGAAACATAACTCAGACAATCTTCAACCGATTCACTTGAAATGTTGAATATATCTTGAAAAGTACATTGTCTATGGAAGTACGTAGGATTTTTTTATATATTGCATTTTATTATTATATTTATTATTATATTGCAATTTTTGGAAAGTGAAAAATTTCGTCAGATAATTGTTAATAACAAATGAACTATGCAATATAAAAGAAAAGTCCTATGTACTTCCATGGACAACGTATTTTGCAAGATATATTCAACATTTTAAGTGAATCGGTTGAAAATTGTCTGAGTTATGTTTCCGGCCAACTTAAAAAATACAGTTTTGAGATAAACGCTGCACAGCCGCCATATTGAAATTAATCGCTTCAAAAAAATTATTGTATACAGTCACTGATATGTATGATAAATACCCTTTTTTTAACCTCGATTTATTTTGTAGTTTTTGTGAAGAAAATAATCCCCAAAAAGCCTATTTTTTCGGCCTCTAGAGTGACCTAACTCCTTATGTGTCTGTTTACAAAAATCATGGCAAAACACGAACAACCAAATAAAGCCAAATTAACAACAGTTTCATATGAGATGTGCAAATACTTTTTTTACCCATTGTATCCAGGATACATATACACTAGCGAGCTAAAGAAGTACTAAAAACGCAACATCAGAAAAAACATTCCTTGAAACCATTGGACATTTATTTAATTCCTTCCTGAAAAACAAACAAATTCTGAGCAAATATTTCACAATACATAACGAAATTTCGTAACCGTTTTTCTCGATCATTCCTCTGGAGAACTGTAAATGAGTTAATAGATAATGTGACGGGTGGCGCTAGCTGATAATGCTTGCCAGAGGAGTGCCTTCCACATCTGTTTTTCCGTAGAGACTGGTTGCGTCGTATCATTGTTGTAGCTTAGGATCTTTCTTCTACAGATCTTGTGTGTTATGAGGTGGCGTCACAGACGAGGGCATCATTCCTGTGGTCATTCTTAACTGTATTCTTTTTCAATAAAATAAGTCACTCTTTACCTGTTCAAGTGGAACTTTAAGACACCTACTCACCACCAGATTTTGAGGTTAGAAAAACGTAGCACGCCGCGCTGTGAACTCCCGACATGTGAGATCCAGGGGCATATGTGTGGATGTGCATGAGGTTACATAAAAATGATTCTGTCAGATTATTGCCATGCCGCTGTCAAAAGGAGAAAGGCTCTGTAGAAAAAGAGAAGCTGAAAATCTGAGCTACCAAAGGATCCTGTAGGAAGAGAGAAGTTAAAACGAAAAGAGAAAGATCGATATTCAAAGAAAAAGGCGGAGTAATAAACCAATAAAAACTTGATGGAAAATAGGTTTGCATCATTCCCCTGGCCCTACTATTTCTTTCGATCATGATAAATCTCCCAAAACTGAAAAATCCGTGTGATCCAGAGGGAATTATTTTACATCGATTAGAACTGACGTCGTTTGCAGTTTTCAAATGACAAAAATTAAATATCTTTGTTCATAAATTTCCGTTGTCCTGCAGAGTAATCGTTTCGGGAGAATCACCCATTAACAAACAAATGACTTGGTGAACAAAGTGAATATTTGAGATAGAAAAAACATGGCCGAAATTGGTACCCATGTGTTTTCACGTTGCCGCAAAGGAATGGGCTTGATGATAAGCCTCGGGTTCGCTTCCGCATTCTGCTTTACCCCTCATGACGGGTCTAGGCCGGATGAGCTTATGCACGACGAGGCAGCGAGAACGAAGATGAAGGAAAATATACGACGCGATGAAGCAAACCGGCGGTTATCCAGCCTATCTTTCTCATTCCCCTCCCCATTGGCGGTGTCACTCAGTTCTTACGTGTAACGATATTCCGACGATCCCACTTCCTTGGGTGGTTTAGTTTATATAGCACAACCAACTCGTCGACACGTCGATGAAATTTCCCGTGAAATAGGATTTCAATCGATTTGTCGGTTATACACGGCAAATCGATCGGCTGTTGAATTTCCTCACGACTAGGCAATCTTCTGCCAGAGTCTCTGTTTTCGCGGTCGAAAGAATCGGCCATTTGTAAGCTGGTAAAACCACGAGCAATAAATTAATCTGACAAACCAATCATTTCGCACGATCGTCCGGTTGCGCTAGTTGTGCCATGCGGCTTCGATTGGAGCTCTCGATCCTATGCCTTTCTCTCTCTCTCTCTCTCTCTCTCTCTCTCTCTCTTTCTCTCTCTCCCCCTTTCTCTACTTCTCGCTCATACAACGTGTTCTGTGTCAGTGAACCTTACCAATAAGAGCAAAGTGTGAAAGCCGTTTACACATAGACAGATGATAGGGGCTGGTTTGCTGGACCAAACTAGCAAAGGATTGAAGCTGTTGTAGAAGCAGAGTTGGGCTCAATTCTATTTATAAATACGAACACGAATTTATTCACATCGTGATTTTCATGTAAATATAAATACAAATTTATTCACACTTCACTTGTTGTAAATACGAATACAAATAATATCGTATTCACAAGTGTGAATACGAATTAATTTATATTCACACGCATGCATACAAATACAATTGTATTCACAAATATTCTGAACATACAAATAAATTCACAGAAAAAATTGTGAATATTCACAAAAAGTGTGAGTATTTATAAGAAATCCTGTGAATTAAAAAAAATTCACATCAAAATCTGTGAATGCAAAATGTATTCACAAAAAATTGTAAATACAAAAAAATTCACAAAATATGTTGTGATTTTTTTTTCTTATTTAAGACAAATTAAAATCAAATTCACAATGATTAGATTAAAATTTACACCAACCGTGAGTTCTTAATTATTTTGAGAGAAAACATTGCGTCGAGGCAAAGCAGTTTTTGCAAAAAAAGTTGTGAGTTTCAAATATTACATTATAAATATGAAAAAAAATCACAAAATGAGTTGTGAATTTCCTCAAGTTGAAGAAAATAAAAATCGAATTCACGACAATTATATTAAAATTTACACCACAAGTGAGTTCTTACGTATTTTGAGAGAAAACATTGTGTTGAGGCAAAGAAATTTACGCACAAACAGTTTTGTGCAAACATTTCTTTGTCTCGAGGCAATGTTTTCTCTAAAAATACGTACGAACTCACTTTTGGTGCAAATTTTAATCTAATCATTGTGAATTTGATTTTAATTCGTTTTAAATACGAAAAAATTCACAATTTATTTTGTGATTTTTTTTGTGTTTACAACTTTTTGTGAATACATTTGCATTCACAGATTTTGATGTGAATTGTTTTTAATTCACAGGATCTTTTGTAAATATTGACATTTTTTTGTGAATATTCACAATTTTTTTTGTGTATTTATTTGCATGTTCAGAATATTTGTGAATACAATTGTATTGGTATGTATGCATGTATTCACACTTGTGAATATGAATTTATTTGTATTCGTATTTACAATAAGTGAAGTATGAATAAATTTGTATTTATATTCACATGAAAATCAAGATGTGAATAAATTCGTATTCGTATTTATAAATAGAATTATGCCCAACTTTGTGCAGAACCGTGTCATCTCCCAGATTTATTGGTACACGTAAAATGAGATTCGTGGAACTAAATTTGAACTCCTCATGGAATATATTGTCGATTTTTCCCTCATTTGAGGTCCTTGTGGAATATATTTTCAAATTTTCCCCTAGGATGTTCCACACCCTAGAAGGAAAAAATAACATTCGAAAAATCATCTGAATGAATTCCGTGCAACAAATTTAAAAGAGTAGATAATTCGCAGAATATTAGGCTTATTGAAATTGTAATAAAAAAAGTTTATTTTTATAATTTTTAGCTCATGTTGACAACACAAAAGATTATTCAAGATTGTACCGTTCATCGGAAAGTCCAGGTGTAGAGAACATGAAGGTTATTGATTCACAAATTTAATTGAAGCAAACACAAAGTACAGGAATCTCAGTTGAAGGTTTGAGGCTTTTGAACTTTGAAGAAAGTCCTCGTGGATAGAATACAGCAATGCCATCTGATATTGAGTTTTGGTCGTAATTCCTTAAGACTTCAAATAATTCACAGTTTGGATTTTTATACATCTGTTAGAGCTATTCGATTCCAGTAAGCGTGAGGTCTTTTCGTTAAACTTTCGACATTGATAAACTGCCGTGTATTCTTACAAGATAAGCACGACTCGTAAGAACCGATCACTTTGAAGTTCAACAAAATCCCCTATAGCGCTATTATAATTGGTTTTGATTTTTATAAGCTTCGACAGTGAATTTAACTGTTGTTTTATCCTCAGATTGCTGCAATATAATGGGCATTCGGAAAATGTTGAAATCACGTCCCTGTATACTGCAAAGAAGCTGAAAAACGTTTATTGTTGCACAAATCAAAATCGAATAAAAACTTCAAAGAATGAAGAAGCAATGAGTAATTAACATCATTCAATCTATGCAGGATAATACCAGCGGCGGATTAATGATATTATTTTAATGAAATCAATTAAAATCAATGAAATATGACAATTTAAGCATCGTTCCAGTTTTGAAGGGGGGCATTAAGGGGGAAATATCTTTGAAACGTTCAAAAAAATAATTTTTTTTCTTAAAATGCTACCGTGACGTTTTAAAGTATTCCTTTCGCGGAGGGCCGTATTTTATGGGGTCATAAGAAGGGCCATTGTGTCACCATTAATTATTATACCCAACGATAAACTGGAATACAAAATTTCAGTAGATTCAGGCATTTTAACATTTTCTCTGAAAAGTCACGACTACGAAACTTCGTCCGCTAGTCACATTAAAAAATAAATTTATCATTAATATTTTCTTTAAACATTCGGTGACCCCCTTTTATGTCGTCGTTGCGGAATCTTTAGATTTGTTTACAAGCGTAAGCAGTTTATATCAGGCATCTAGAGTTATTTCGGGTATAAACTATTAGATAGAAATGTGGCCAGCGTGTCATCTTCATAATGTACCGTATAAACGAAACAATTTTTGGAGTCGTAGATTTTCGTTAAAAGTTCAGTACCGTGGCTTGAAATTTAACCAGTATGCTGGGAATTATTTTTACTTGATTATAGACGAAAATCAGTTCATTGTTGAATATTCGGGTTTGTAAAAGGAATACCTTAAGATTATGATAGAAAGTTATTGATTTAGTAATCGAAAGTAGTCACTGCCAACCCTGCACATTCTGCAAAAAATGAACAGAACATTGAAGAATACCGAGACTAGCCGGTAAGTAACGGCAATCATTGAATTTTCATTTATCATATCATCAAACGCTTTTTTCTGAAGATTGTATTTTCGAAATTGGCGTGAACAATAACTCAGAAAAAATTGTCTGATCCCGTTCAAATTGTACACACGTGTTAAGGGGTTACTTACAGTTGAAATTTACGAAAAATCGATTAAAAAAAATCGTAATGTACATATATTTAAGGCCTTAAGCCACAGTAACGGGTATAAAATCGGGGAAATAGTGGCATAACTCCAACATTATTAATTATTTTGTAAAACAAAACGCTGTACTAGTTAAAGGTAATAATTGAAAAAAAAACCAAGTTTGAAGATAATAAAACATACCGTTTATTTTACTTTTTTCAAAATTAGAATTGACTTATTTCCAGCTGCTCAAAGGTATCTTTAAAAATTATCCCCTCTTAAGGTTTATCGATAGATGCGGTGATATGTTGATGCCAGCTATTCATAAAGCAAAATTATGAAAATAGGATATGCGCGATATTTTGATCACTAGCCAAGGGGGTTTTAAACCTCTTGCTGGCGAGCTTGACCGGGTGGCGGTGCAGGCGAAAAATCCGAAAAGAGGTTGGTGGCCGACTTACCATTAACGGTCATCCAAATCTACTTTCATGCTGCGATGCAGTACCACGGTGGTTCAGGGGCGTTTCAAGATATATACTTCCATCTATATACTTCCATCTTTGCACATCTGGTTCGCTATACTCACCATCAACCTTTCACAAGTAAATTAAGGGGTTAGGCCACTGTAACGGCCCAAAAAAAAAGGTTTTTTCACTAATTTTGTGCTCCCGAAATTGAAGGTATTTGAAAAAAAACTTTTAATGGTGTTATCGGGCATACATTAAACTTTATTATAAATTTTTTTTACAGTAAAAAAAAACAAAATGGCGGTTCCACAGCTATCTTCCCGGGACATGTTTTGCTTCCAGGGCTCCGCGGCACGCAGCACCACTGGTGCACTTTTGAATCTAGAACAAAAAAAAAACCATTAATCTAGAGGGCTATAGCTAGAGAATGTCGATCGGATTTTAAAAAGTATCAATTTTTGTGGATTTGGCGTGGGTTTGAAAAAAAAAATTGATTTTTGACGAAAAAAACGGCAAGTTTTTTGTTAATAAAAAATCAATAAATAAAGTTCTTGAAAATTCCGATCGACATTCTCAAGATAATGTAAATGTTCACATCTGGTTAAAATTTCAAGTAAAAAAAATGAAAATTGTTCGAGTTATGCTGCGTGCCATTTTGAAAAACCTTGTTTCGAGAAAAACGCGTTTAAAGTTTTGCGAATAGTTTTTTATTGGAAAAAATTTTAAAAAGAAGTTAAAAGGATTTAAACTATTTTTAAACTAGAGGGTTTAAACTATTTTTTAAGCCAATAAAAAAAATCGATTTTTCAAAAAATTGACAGTGGCCTTACCCCTTAAGTAGAGGCTGAATGCTTCATAAATAGCACCAAGCATTTAAGAAGGTTCGAGCGTTAGCCACAATCCAAAATAAAAAGAATAAAAATACATATTATTGTCCAGACTATACTGAATCTTCACGATTAAAAAAAAATTCACCCCAACACACCAGAGATAAAAAATAGTTTAATGCATGTAATTTCGATTTAGATTTAGATAGGCAAGATGTTCACGCTACGGGTGATGTAATTTTTTTTTGCTACTTAGCATCGAGATAAACAATTTCTAACAACGGATTAAGGCTTTATATACGCGAAAATTTTTATAATTTTTAATTCTTTTAAATTCTTTATTTCATTAGCCTGAACAGTTAGGAATATTTTAAGCTTTACAGAATTGAAAAATTCCCAAAATAAGGTAAGATTGCATTTATAATAGATACCGCGCCGCACGTCCTGTCAACAACTTCAAAGCCGTTTTTCCACGATTCACTTTTTTGAACCTTGTGAAAGTTCTAACGTTTGAAGGAAGGTTCAGATAGCTTTGAAATTTTTACAACATATTCTTAGTATCATCACTTATCGTGTGAAGCGCAGAAACAAAAATTTCAATAACGCAAAAAAATATAAAAAATAAAATACCGACAGAAAATTAAGTAAAAAATTAATTTTCCAATTTTTATTATAATAATTTTTTTTAATAATATTTTTGGTTCATACTGAAGATACATTCGTTATGCACTTATAAACATGTTCATTTTTTTAGCAGACACTCACATCGATGTCGAGAACTTTCACCAACAACGCGCGCGTAAAAAAATACATTGCTTTATTATGTTATATCTCCGCCATTTGTTAATATTTATGTTTTTTTTACATATACTTAATCAAGTGCATAAATGATCTGTAAAAAAATGTCAATATATGCGCCACTTTTTTAACCGCGTTTAGATAAGTATATACACTCAAAAAAACGTTTGGTAATACCAACTATGTATATTTAGTTGAAACAATTTTGCTCGAAGCAACCTAATTTTACTCGCTCGAAATACAATTCTATTCAAGTGACAAAGCCAGTTTAGTTGAAACAACCAAATTATCATGTCAAAATAGCAATATCTCCCTGGCCATATAAATAGGTTGGATTAACTACATCGGAGTTCATACAAGTAATCCGCGTGCTATTTGAACTTTATATTTGGTCGTTATATTGGCCAATAAACTACATTTTCCAACTGAATTAATTATTACGCATAAAGCGAATGATGGCTGGTTCTACAATTGAATAAGTTAATTGAAACAAATGATTTAATTAAAGTTACTTCGAGGTAAGACCGTGTTTTCTTTTTTCTACGATGTGCATATTTTTCAGCTATTGATTGCTATTGCTACTTGAGTTCTTGTGGATGCAATAGATCACTTTTTTCCGCGGCACGATTTCTAGATAACGACTTTATTTGGAAAATCCGACCACCGGTGCGCTCTGTTCGATCGCTGTGAGCGATTAGTTAGTGGAAATCGCGAATCATTGTAGTTTCAGATGCATGCACGAACAGCGCTACGATCGCTCTTTCGACTTCCGGCTGTTCACGTCTTCTCTTCTGGTTGTGACGTGCATCTCCCCTGTGAGCGTGTAGAAAACTACAATAGTCATTGTGATAAGTTTTGTGAGACGATTTACATCGGAAATAAAAAATGTGCGTAGTAGAAGACATCTTGATAGATTGGGGACTTCAATCGCGTGTTTCTACATTTCGAGGAAAGTATACGATCGTCATTTCTTTTTGTCCGCCATTGTTGTCACGCTGCGTGTTATCCAGCCCCCTAACACTGGCCGCTTTTCCCATACGACGAAACGATTCGCGTTTTGTAGCTGGTTCTTAATTCTGCTAGCGCTCTGTACGTGGCGCTGGCACAGACGTGACTGCCTGAGATTTCCCTTGCTCCGGCGATATACGTCATACAGCCATTGTTGTTGTTTCATTTTACCGTTCGAGGTTATCTTTGCGTAAACGAATTCGTGTAACCGTGTAAACGTTGTCAACCAAAAAATTATAAATATAGTTTAGTATTCGATGTGCTTAGTGATTTTTTCGTGCAGTAATTGCAATGATATTTATTCAGATTTTCCATCTTGCCCTGCACCCTTGTTATTTTTGACACCTTCGTATTAACTTGCATGCTTACTATCACCATATATGTTGTAAAACTTCGGAAAGTCATAGGCAGATAATGTGACTAACCTACCCCCCCTTCCTCTCATTAAAGCGGTTTTGAATATTGTAAATTATTCATATTTTTGTGTTGCCCTACACCCTACAGGCAAAACCATCCAGATCCCATTACAGCAGTCTTGTACCTGCCTGCGCTACAAGCGGCAAAACTCGGTGACAATTCCGAGCTACATTTCCCGAGCCGATTTCAGCGGCCAGTGTCAGGGGGCCGGTGTTATCCTTCGAAAAAAACATTATACAGCGTCTCTCGGGTGTTGATAGTAAATTTAGTGGAAGCCGGTGAGTTTCATTTAACGTTGCGTGTTCACCAAGTGCATAAGCTTTGCAGGATTGCTAAGGAAATCGTGATTGAGATTTTTTTGCGGGCACGAGCCATTATTCTCCCGTAATTTCAGATATCGATTAAATTCGGTAAATCCAACCACGTGGACACTCGGTTTAAGCCGCTAATAATTCCTCGCAACCACGCTCTAGTCTGCGACATTGATATTTTAACGCAAGGGTGGCGCTGCGTTCGCACTTCCACCTTCGTTCTTCTCACATTTTCGGGTCGAGCAGTCTCGCGGTTCGCGTACCTCACAAATAATTACTGATCCGTACACATTTATCTATGTGTACTTTATTTATTATTTATCTGTACACATTATTTGAATTGATTTCTCTTTTATTTTTTGTTTCAACACGCAGATTACTTTCAAGTTTAACTATGTAATTTTCTCAGAGCGCTTTGTAAATTATCTTACAATTAACAGCGTACAGTCGTATATCGACGTAGATTAATCAATAAAAGTTGTTTCTGTATCATCGCAACATTTTTAATATGTACTTTAATAAACAGGCATTATTGAAAAATTACTAATCATCTTGTCTCATAATTTAGCGGATCTATTTACCTTATTGTCTTCGTCTTCCATTTGTATTTATAATTCACCGTAGGGAGAATAATTTCTTCGATGATTTATATTCAATTGATTTTCTACAAATTCAATGTATACGTTGCATATGCTCACATCGAAATTTTATTAGAGTGACTCGATGTTTATTTGGGTCATATTAAGCTGATGCTCTATCTGTCATTTATTCGATTGGTGTAAAACCAATTTTGATTGAACTTACTGTATGCAGCTTCAACTCTGTTATAATATCAGTTGTCAGAACCTACTCCGTCATTCAGGGCAAACCAACATTTAGTTGGATCGACTATGGCAGCGTTGGGGGGGTCTCTTTTAAAATATATCTTCAGTGGTACGGACTATACATGAACTTTTATCAAAAATATTATATATTGACTGAAATATGCTCTGCAATTCATTAAATGCACACATGTTTCATTCTACTGTATATGTTTTTCGTTGAACTATATATTTCGAAAATGCTTTTAAGGGAGAGATTACCGGCACAACCGTTCAGTATGTTAAAATAAAGTTTGGTTTCAGGACACCGGAATTAGAATTGAAAGTACTCTGTGCGTTTTTGGATCAAGAAGAAGTTTATTCGCCGGAAATAAATATATATTTGTAATTCAACCAAATCTCGCAGTCAATTGAATTGTTCATATCGTTCGCCACTCGCAACTGCAGGATTTGGTTGATTCAAACCATTTTTTTTACGGTACCAAACGTTTTTCTGAGTGTATGTGTTTGGCATTCGTTTGAACCGAGGAAGTCGAGTGATTTTCAAAAAACGAACGAAAAAGAATTTCGTGTGTTGATTAAACATTACTTTATGAATGGTAAAACGCCTCAGAAGACTAAAGAGAAACTTGATAAACATTATGGTGACTGTGCACCTTCGATTAGAACAAATTATAGGTGGTTTCTAAATTTTCGGAGTGACCACATGGGCACAAGCGAAGCTCCCTCGGCCGGGATGGTTATGGCGACTGTCTTTAGGGATTCGCAAGAAATAATCCTCGACTATCTGGAAAAGGGTAAAACTATTACAGGCGCATATTATTCATCGTTATTGGACCGTTTGAAACCCGAGCTGCAAGAAGAACGTCTACGATTGGCCCACAAAAAAGTCCTTTTCCATCACGACAACGCACCAGCTCACGCCTCAGCAATTGTGGCCGCAAAATTAATGGAAATATGTTTCCAACTCGTTTCACATCCCCCCTATTCTCCAGATTTGGCTCCCTCGGACTATTATTTGTTCCCCAATATGAAGAAATGACCGGCGGGATTTTTTTTTATTCAAACGAGGAGGTGATTGCAGAAACGAATGGCTATTTTGCAGACTTAGACAAATAATATTTACGGAAGGGATCAACAAACTAGAGCAGCGTTGGATGAAGTGTATAAGCCGAAAAGGAGACTATGTTGAAAAATAAAAAAGGTTTATCCTAAAAAATTAAGTAGTTTATATTTTTGCATGGACTTATCAAACGACCCTCGTATACTACATGGAAGCACAGGTCGCGTGTTAATATTTGGCACGGAAAATGTATATATTTCCGCTGGTAGACTGTGCACGACGCATCCGTGTGCCACATACAATCATAGAACATTTGGATGGTCCAAATTTTCTTCGACTGTGCATGGACACATCCTTAGATGTGTTCATGGACGTCGATACAGGCAGCGCTTTAGGTGGCAGGTGGCTGAGGTGATAACTAAGCATCGCCCCAAGGAATCGTGGCAGCACTCCCATAAGGCCTGTGTTTCCATGTAATATATGTTCTTCGACAGTGGTTTTCCCCCTTAACTGACATTTCGTATGGAAAGCTGTCAACATTGCGCGGTAAAATTGCGCGCGAGTTTTAAATTCATAACTTGTACATGCAGAAGTTTTTCTATTTCTGGCAGTTCCAAAATCGTGACCTAATGCAAATCATGGCTTCCCTCTCCCCCCATGTACTTAGGACCGTACGCTTGGGCGTGATTCTTAGGAAAAAATGTTATCCTTCAGCAGTCCATCCATACGCGCAACACTGAACCATTAAAAAAAAGCTATCCAGCCGTAATTAGAGAAATCGTAATTAAATAAATAAGTTTGACCGTCTGGTTGAAAACAAACGCTGCGAAACCGCTCGCTCGGGCTATGCTAGCGACGTCAGTGACGAAAAGTGGCAGTTGTCCTTTCCATTCCGTAAACGCGGAGTAACGCCATCGGGCGGCAAGAGGTGTTAACCATCACGTCGAACGACCTTACCATTCGCACGACGAGTTCCGACCATCTGGCTACTCGGCATAGGACCGAGTCGTTGGAGAGAGTGCGAATGCGAATCGGCCAATGAGGCGTTCGATGAAGAATGGTTCGACCAATCGGAGGTCAATAGAGGGCACAAAACTCAGGTTCCCCAGCAATATGGCTGTCAGTATAAATTTGATGCTTGTAACATGCCTTTCTCTCCGAAAAATCGTCAAAATCAAACGTTTAGCCGTCATTTTTTTACGAATATTGGGCGTGATGTGACTCCCCGCAAGCCTATAAAGTGGCAATTGGCGATGAGGGTCAGTTGAGGTTGCGAACGTGCGTTTACGGAAAGAAAGGACGTTTGCAGGTGGGTCCGCGGTATCGTACAATATTATCATTGGCATCTCGATGCACACATCCATATTGTCTCGCTTCGTTTCACATCGGCAATTGCCACCCAACGCTATTTTTTTTTTCCACCCTATCCGAGCCATTTCATTTCGCGACTTGAGTCTATTCTTTCATTCGAGCGATTATTTTTTTGTTTTTTAACACAGTGTGTGCACTTCCCCTATTAGGCGTACACCCAATGTTCCTTCAAGGTGGACACACCGCAGTCTCCGCTCGCTCTAATCAACCCTTTGCTTTTATGTAGTTTCAGGTAGACGAACCTTCTAGTAGCTCAAGAGGAAGGAAACAAGGACCATGGCGTCGAGGCAAGTAGACGCTTTTTGGATGATTCGTAGAAAAGCCGAAGACATCGTTGCTCTTGGCTATTTGATAATTCAAAGAGACACAGGGTCAAACGGAAGCGAAATTTTGCGGGCGGAAGGAACTTGTTTAGAAAAGTAGTTCCGATTTTTTTACATCACTATAGCAAAACAATGACGCAAGAGCCTTATTTTGCTATCTTTGAATATTCCACTGCAGTTGCGGAGCAAAGCTACTGCAGGAAATGTTTTCCAATGGTTATCTTTTTCATTGAGATACTTTTCACAAATCGACTGGAAAGAATCTTATATCAATAGGAAGAATCTTATATCAACAGGAAGAATCTTCTTTCACCAAATGAATGCTTATTATTATTTCATTATTTTGTTTTACTTTGCCCCCAGTAGCAAGCTGATTGTGAACGATAATTTACCAAATATTTATCAAAATCAAATGTTAGTATTTTTGTGCTTCGTTCCGCTTATGTATTTCAATCCAGTTTGGGAAATACAGAGTACTTGAATTTTTATTACTTCACTAGCTTTAATCCGCCCATGTTTGCTGTCTTGCAACTTGCAATGCTTTTCTTCAAGCAACGCGATACTGGCACCGAGGCAATTTACATTTTCACTTTCTTTTCATATGTTGAGGAATTTACTATTGCGGTAGTCATCCCTTCAAATTGGAAACAAATGGATATTCATACAAAACTGTATCAATGAGTGCTTTAAAAAAATCAATTTTTAAGTAATTCTACAAACCCCCAACCTTATTTTTTTTACATTGATATAAAAATGTTCTGCCCGGATAAAGTCATAGCCATTTAAAAAAATTCCGTTGCCTGATTTGGCAACGATCAACTATTACTTCGAAGCAATTGGCAATTCTTAAAGCAATTAGAAAAAAATGCTTGTTCAACCTCTTCAGATTGGACAGACTTTTTATACTCCTGGAGACCGGCACTAACGCGGTGACCAAGCGAGCAGCCGCTCAGCAGTTGGGCGAAGCGCAGAGACTTCATCCCCATGAGCTGCATCACTTGTTGGCCAGGGTGTCGGCTCTATTGAAATCGCCGCAATGGGACACCAGAGTATCCGCGGCTCACGCCATACAAGCCATTCTTGCTCAAGTTCCACAGTGGGATCCGGAACCTTGCGAAGAGGAAATACGTGAGTATCGATGTTATACAAAACATGTTGAATCCAGAGTGTCCGCGACGCTTTTGCAATGGCATGATACATTGAAATTGTCGTTTTTTAATACCCACACGTGCAGAAAGTAATCGATGTGTACAGATTCGGAGGCGTAAGTATAGGTGGAGTGTTTAAAAGTGACGTAATATTAGTTTGGTAAGAAAGTCTTGCGACACAAACGACACCTCCATATAAACATAACATTTTATTAAGATAAGATTAATTTATAAAATAGTCTTCCTCTTCATCTACAACTCGTGTCCATCGCTCTGGTAAACTTTCGATGATAGCCGTCCGGAAATCGTCAGGTCTTGAGTTGAAAAACTCTTCAAGGGTATTTCGAAAATCCGTTTGGTTATAAAAATTGTTTATTACGTAAATCGTTTTTCCAAGTCTGACGTAAATGATAATCTGACGATTGGGGTAGAATATCCATAACTCGAATATCCATAAGTCGAATATCCATAAGCACGAATATCCATAAGTGAGTATAGAGTAGAAATGAGTGCCAGAAATGGCGGGAGTTAAAGGAAAAGTGAGTATAAAGGGAACCCAAACAAACCCAAACAAACTCACTTATCTCTACCTCCCACCATTTCTGGCACTCATTCTACTCAATACTCACTTATGGATATTCATACTTATGGATATTCGTACTTGTGGATATTCCACCATGGAGCATGGTGGATGTGGCAGTACTCCCGATTCTAATTTTGAAATAGTTTTTTGAGTCATTTTAGCAACGTAAGGCCGAGCATTGTGAAGTAAACGAACTTGTAGACGTTCACGACGTTTTTGTTCAATTATTTCAGACAACTCCGGTAATTGTGTAGAGTAGATTCCGGAATTTGTGACGGTGTTAGGCGCAAGAAGCTCATAATATCCCAAGAAAAAGTTAACGGGAGGGTAGGGGTTTCAACGTGAAAAAAAAAACACTTTTGCGAATTTTTTCATCTATATGGATAGAGTAAATTTATTGAAACCTTTTGTACATTGTTAAGTATCATTTCAAGGTCATTCCGTGAAACTTGTACGCGAAAATGTCCACAAACAAGCCGGTGACAAAGCTTTTCCAAGAACGCCTATGGAAAAACACGATTTGCGGTGTTCATTGCATCTCAGCTAGAAATTATCTGAAATCAAGTACCATTGAAATTTAGTCAAAGTATCATGAAATCCTCCCCCCAACGGTCTTTGATAATTTTTTTTTTCATTTCTAAATTTTTGGTCATGTAAAGTGAAAAGTGCTATTTTTCACGAAAAATTCCGCCATTTTGGGGGTGGAAAACCCCCTCAATGTAAAAAAAAATCTCAAACTAACCGTTGGGGGGGAGGTATTTTATATGTAGAAAGTGTGTACCAAGTTTGAAATAAATCGGTCATGTAGTTTTCAAATGGCACTGAACACGGACTTTGAAAAAGTGGTTTCGAGAAAAACGCGGCACCGGCTTGTTTGTGGATATTTTCGCGTACAAATTTCACGGAATGTTTTTGAAATGACACTTAAGAATGTAAAAAAGGTTTCAATAGATTTACTCTTCCCATATCGATGAAAAAAATTCGCAAAAAAGTGTTTTTTTTTTCACGCTGAAACCCCTACCCTCCCCTTAACCGAGCACTTTGATACCATTGTCTCGAATGCGACAAAAGCGTATGCGCAATGTAAATCTTCAGAATAAAAAAAAACAACTAATGATTTTGAATCCATCCAGATGACATTGCTAATGATACGGTGCGGGACCCGAGTACCAACAATCGTTTGACCCTGGAGGATTTCGACATGGTACAGGTCTTAGCGAGAAGTTCTCACCTGACGGGATCCGAGGGAAAGGAGTACGATCTCGTGGTGACCGAGGGCGACCAAAGCTCGGCCGTTCAGCAGAGTGAAAAATTATTGGCCGCGAGACTCGGGCTGGATCCGAGAATAATGGGTGTCGACACGACGGACTTATTCACAGCCGAGGATCTAACGTTGCCGTCAGCTTCGAGCTCAACGACGTCGAGCTCTGGCAAAGTCTCGATCGACCTCGCTCTCGGCCAGCCAGTCTCGAGTGGCCTGAGTAGACGGGAGATGAATCGAGCGAGGCGCAAAGCTCGTCAATCCCTGTCGAAGCAGCGATCTCGCGATCCCGACGATACGCAAGAGCCGAGCAATCTCTCTCAGGCGTCCGGTAGCTCGGTGGAATCGCTCAAGAAGCGAATAAAACTGGAGGACGGTGTATCGACGATGCAGTCAACGGAAGAGCCATCCTCGTCTAATTGGAGCGGCAGTTCGAACGCTCAAGAGAGTACCGGAGGTTCTTCGAGTTTCAGCGGTGCCGTGCCGGACGGTACGGGTTGTTGGCCCGAGAGCGCGATCGACTGGCCCCTCGAGTCCTTCAGTGAGACCCTCTGCCAGGATCTCTTCGGTCAAAAGTGGGAGGTACGTCACGGAGCGGCGACCGCGCTGCGCGAGCTCATTCGTTTGCACGGCAAGGGCGCTGGCAAATCGAAGGATCAAACGAAACGGGAAATGGAGGAGAGTCATCGTCGATGGATCATCGACGCGGCGCTTCGATTGCTCTGCGTTCTCGGTCTCGACAGATTCGGCGACTACGTTTCCGACCAGGTGGTCGCACCGGTACGCGAGACTTGCGCCCAGGCTCTCGGTTCTCTCGTCTTGCTCATGCAAAACGGCGAGAACAAGGACGTAACGGGTATACTCGACGTAACGCTCAAGCTCCTGGAGCACGACGAGTGGGAAGCGAGACACGGAGCTCTTCTCGCTCTGAAATACTTGCTCGCTGTACGCGACGATCTTCTCGACGCGCTTTTACCGCGAGCGTTTCCTGCCGCGATGCGAGGACTGGCGGATCCGGTGGACGACGTTGGTGCCGCCGCAGCGAGCGCCCTAATACCCGTCGCCTCGGCACTTCCCCGTCTTCTGCATCCCAGCCAGCTGCAAGCGGTTGTAGCGAGACTCTGGGAATTGTTGCGCGAGCAGGACGATCTGGCCGCGGCTTGCAACAGTTTCATGGGTCTTCTAGCGGCTGTAATATCGTTACCGGCGGCACGCGCTTGTCTCACTCCTCAGCCATTGTCGGAAGTGCTGCCGAGGCTTTGGCCGTTTCTGAGTCACTCGAGCTCGAGCGTGCGCAAAGCTACGCTTCAGACACTGCGAACCCTCACCGGCGAGGACGTTGGCAACAGCGAGGATCATCGGGAACGTTGGGGCGACGATGGTAGCGCAGTCCTTCAGGAGGCTTTGCGCAACGTTTTTCACCGTGTACTCATCGAGCACGTGGCCTCGATACAAGAGGTAGCCGAGCGAGTCTGGGAGAATCTCGTGATTCGCAGCGACCTTGAGATGCTGCTGCACGCAGCTTGTCCGCTTATAAGCACGTGGCTCTGTCTGGCGATGCAACCGGAGCACGTGCCTTTCAATCCCGGCCTCCTGAGTAACGGGAACAGCGCGCCAGCGATCCCCCGACAGCTCAAAACTACAAACGGAACGAACGGCGATGGACAATCTCAGCATCAGCAGCAACTCGAGTGCGGTAACAGCAACGGTAGCGTCAAGTCGAGCACGAGCGAGCTCAAAGTTTACATCGGAGGTATCGAGACGGTTGCCCAAAACACACGACGAGCGAATAGCATAAGAGCGCGATGTATGGCTGCGAGAATGCTCGGTCTGTTGTCGCGTTACGTTGTTCAACCGGCACCCGGTGTTGTTTACACGCCCGACATACCCAGTCCGGATTTATGCTACGCGAGGGTACTACTCGCCCATCTCGCTTCGCGCTCGGCCCTTCAGAGAACCGTCGTAGGGCTTACGATGGCACATTGGGCGGCTCTCGAGCAACCTCGACCCCCCGAGATACCGGATATCCTCAGTGAAAAATTGCTCGGTTGTCTGACCGAGTGCGTATACTACGACGAGATTGCCGGTGCGTTCACGCGGCTGTTACACGAGAGCCGCGATTACGTGGCGACGCTTAAACACTACAAGCTTGCGTTGCCGGTCGACGACGAGACCGCGACCGTCATGACACTCGAGCAAATATCAAATTTAGCCGCAAAGCCCGTGGGAGGATTGCCGTTGTCGGCCGGCGTTGTAACGACCACGGGCGGAACGGCATCGAACGTTAATAATGCGGCCCACAAGCTGAAACCAAAGCTCATACAGAGTCTGGACGAGAGGAGGAGGGCTCTCGAGACTGGCGCTTCGAGTACAGCTGCTCAGCAACAAGCTCTCAACGTTATGTCGATGGCTGCTCTTGCCGGCGCAGCCACGATGTTTCATTGCTTGCCTCAGCCACCGCGCCCATTGAATCCACTCGTTAAACCTCTCATGGAAGCCATCAAGCGCGAGGAGGACGGAGATCTGCAGAAACTCGCCGCTAAACATCTCGCACATCTGGTAGACCTTTGCACCGATCGTACGCCATCGCCCAATAACAAGGTTGTCGACGCATTCGAAATTACGGCTTTCGAGGACGAAATTATTCGGACGTAATTAGCCATGTTATTTGCAAAGATGAAAATACGCAAAATCATCAAGGGTAATCCACTTGAGGGGATTCCGAGACGGTGCTTGTACTGTTAGACGGGCAAATGGTGGATGTTCGTATTTCTGTCAATCGGATATTGGAAACGGGCTTTTAGATAATGATTAAATCAGCCGGTCTATCTCGGCGGGTGCGTGAGAGCCAGAGTTGGACGTAGTTCTTTTTATAAATACGAATACGCATTTATTCACATCGTGATTTTCATGTGAATATAAATACAAATTTATTCATAATTCACTTATTTGTATTCACATGCATGCATACAAATACAATTGTAATCACAAATATTCTGAACATACAAATAAATTCACATAAAAAATTGTGAATATTCACAAAAAATATGAATATTTATAAAAAATCCTGTGACTTGAAAAAAATTCACATCAAAACCTGTAGATGTATTCACAAAAAAATGTAATTAAAAAAAATCACAAAATAAGTTGTGAATTTTTTCGTATTTAAGACAAATTAAAATCAAATTCACAATGATTAGATTAAAATTTACACCAAAAGTGAGTTCGTACGTATTTTGAGAGAAAACATTGCCGCGAGGCAAAGAAATTTTTGCACAAAACTTTCTGTGCGAAAATTTCTTTGCCTCAACATAATGTTTTCTCTCAAAATACGTAAGAACTCACTTGTGGTGGAAATTTTAATATAATTGTCGTGAATTCGATTTTAATTTTCTTCAACATGAGGAAATTCACAATTCATTTTGTGATTTTTTTCCTATTTATAATGTAATATTTGAAACTCATAACTTTTTTTGCAAAAATTTCTTTGCCTCGACGCAATGTTTACTCTCAAAATACGTAAGAACTCACGTTTGGTGTATATTTTAATCTAATTGTGAATTTGATTTTAATTTGTCTTAAATACGAAAAAAATCACAATTTATTTTGTGAATTTTTTTGTATTTACAATTTTTTGTGAATTTGGATGTGAATTTTTTTTTAATTCGCAGGATTTCTTGTAAATATTCACATTTTTTGTGTATATTCACAATTTGTTCTGTGAATTTATTTGTATGTTCAGCATATTTCTGAATACAGTTGTATTTGTATGCATGCATGTGGATACGAATAAGTGAAGTATGAATAAATTTGTATTTGTATTGACATGAAAATCACTATGTGAATCAATTCGTATTCGTATTTATAAATAGAATTACGCCCAACAATGGCGAGAGCTATATAACCAGAACTCGACTTTATGCTAATTTATTTAGGGGCTTACATAACCAAATTGACTTCTGCGAACTAATGATATGCGCATGATAGAATATAAGTGTCTCTGGTTCGACGAACATTATTCATCTTGATGATATTGACTTTGTATTTTAAACTTTGAAGATAACATAGTAGTACAGTCGTGGTGTATATTGGAATCGGAAAAACTTAGAAGAAAGCTAGTTTTTTGACAGATGATTTTGTAGGTGGCGCGGGTGCTAAATTCAAGTTTGCCTGAACATCGGGGTGTAGGGTTTTTTAGGGGATGAAAGGGGATGTGGGTGGATTAACGCCAAACTCCAACCCCCACGAGGTCGGCGCCGGGAGACAAAATGTTCAGAAAAATCCGGGCTTTATTTTTGTCCACAGCGCCGAAGTCGTGGAAGTTCATTTTGGAGGTGAAAAAGTGGTGTGAAATTTTGGAAAATCAGTTTTTATTCGACAACTCTTGAGGAAAAGTTCATACAATTTTTGTTCTAATGGGAACGTTGTAGCCCTTGAAAAGATGCGAAGATCGAATTTGATCATTCCTCTCCAATAATATCTTCACCCCCAAAAGAATTGTTGAAGTATAAAAGAAAATTGTTCATTGAATAAATCAAAAACAATAGATTTTACGGTGATGGTTTAAATGTACGAAATGTAGAGAATAATTTTCTCTATACTTTCGTTTCTATGGACTACCCTTGAATTTTGCTTTTTCAAACCCCTCTCAGGGGTTGAAAATCCAAAATGAAATACTGGGAAATCTATTGACCGAAAATACAGAGATACGAGTTTGGCGCTGTGGACAAACATGTAGCTGAGGGTTCAAGCTACAAATTCTTCCACGGCGGCGAATTCGTGCGGTCAATAGTTTTCCCAGAATTTCATTTTGAAATTTTAACCCCCGAGAGAGGTTGGAAAATCAAAATTCAAGGGTGGTCCATAGAAACGAAAATATAGAGAAAATTATTCTCTACATTTCGTGCATTTGAACCATACCCGAAAAATCGATTGTTTTTGCGTTATTCAATAAACCATTCTTTTGGTATTTTATCCAATTTGTTGGGGGTGAAGATATCGGAGAGTGATGATCAAATACTCGATCGACGCGTCTTTTCTGTTACAGTGTTTAAATTATTTTCCGAATTTCAGTTTAAAAAAAATGTTATTTCAATATTTAACATTTTCATATATTTGATCTTAAAAAAAGATTTATTATATGTTCAAAATAAAATTTACGCATATACAAACATAGATCGCGTGCTCGTTCAAAATTACAGGATATCCATAAAGGTATTACATTTCGAGATATTACATTTACAGATATGCATTCGTAAATGTGAATCTGCATATTTGTATTTACAATTCACAATTCTCATTACCACGAGAAAAATATTATAGTCTGGGTATTTATTCTATATTCCGTATACTCGAGCACTTCGGCTAACAAGTCGCCCAACACCTCCATCTTGAGACTCTAAATGAAGAACAAAGTAGAAGAAACGCCTAAGAATTTTGTACATCTTTCAGATAACGACGAATTTGTGCACGTTCCTGTGCTCCGATCTGGAATTCACACCAAGACTCACCGAACAATCAGAATCGAATCCATACGATGGAATTCTTACGTTGAACAATCGTCAGCGGCACGCGGAACGTGTAGCTTACAACCGCGGCGCTGGATGTGCCGGTGGCGGTCGAGGGCCCGGCAGACCACCAGCAACGGACATACCTTTGGAGGAGTTGTTGGCTTGCGAAGAACCCGAGGCAAAGTCTTCGCGGACTCGACGCCGCGGCGCTACTTTAGCTCTCACGGCCATAGGTGACTCACGATCTCTTCCTTAATCATTAAATCTGGCTAGAATTATACTTTATTAACAACGTGTCAAATACCGTCGCGTTACTCATTAAGAGGTATCAGAAACGTCCCGTTATTCCAACAATCTCCGATACACAATAATATTTTTGGTAAATATGTCACTCCCGCTAAAAAGAGGTTGTACATTTTTTTTAATCAATTCTTCACGATTATAAAACCTTATATCAAGTTATATTTTAATGGCCCTATATTTTTTTTAACTCATTAACTTCTTTTCTTACCTAATTTTAATTAAATTAGGTAAGAAAATTTTCGAAAATATTCAGTTTATATTTCACAATGGAGTGTTTGGGTGAAAAAAATCAGCTCGATTCTGACAGGAGTGACACTTCCGAATATTTGCCAACTAAGAAATAATTCTTCTACAATTATCAAACTTGAGGTATACTTTAATAGTATATTCAAGTATACGAAACAATTTTTTTAAATTAATTTATCACCAAAATGGCGGAGCTGTGGCAGAGTGTTACAGGAAGATCGCCGCGGCAGTTGCGAATCGGCGTGCAGTCTAGCTTCCCTCTGACTTTGATTTGCAAAAAAGTTCAAACATTTTTTCAGTTAGAACATGCATAGTTTCTATGTGACGGTAATTAAAATAAAGAAAATGCAAATTTGAGAAAATAGCACGTATCTATAAAAAAAGAACAACATTTCACGCAACATTTCTGTAAAATGTGGATGAAAAAAGTCGTTTTTTTATCCATTTTTTTAAAACAATTATCGTCAAGTAGACGGTACCAATATTATCAATATTTCTACCAAGGTTCAACTCAATCGGCTTAATAGTTTTCGAGTAACCCTGCACGCCAATTTGCTGTTTTGTTCGCCGCAGAAACGGCGAGCAAAACAGGTAAACTTTGGGAATTTTTATCTCAGGAACTAATGTTTTCATTGGATCCGTGTGTTTTTTTATTGGAGAATATGTACAGTGAGGTATGTTTAGGAATTTTTTAAAAAAACATTCGTTGACTGGAAACGATTCAAACGCGATTATCTCGAAACGTAGTTTTCAAAGTCGGTGCCAGATGTATCTCGAAAACGGCTTGTCCGATTTTGTCCAAATTTGGATACAATATTCTTCGATGGTTTTTCTCGTTCGCCACGTCGGTTTTTTTTTTAATTGTCATTTCCGACGGAATGGCGACCGTTTTAATTTAACATTCGTTTTTCGTTCGCAATTTCCGACGATTTTGGATTGCATACACATTGTATAAAAAAGCAATGGTTCAATCAAATGAAAAACCCCTACGTGGCGAGCGAGAAAAACTATCGAAGAATATTGTATCCAAATTTGGACAAAATCGGACAAGCCGTTTTCGAGGTACATCTGACACCGACTTTGAAAACTATGTTTCGAGATAATCGCGTTCGAATCGCTTCCAGTCAACGAATTTATTTTTAAAAATTCCTAAACATACCTCAATATCCATATATTCCAATAAAAAAAACCCGGATCCGATCGAAACATTAGTTTTCGAGATAAAAATTCCCGAAGTTTGCCTGTTTTTCTCGCCGTTTACTCAGGTACCTCCCCTTGGCGAAAAAAAAGAAATTGATTTTTTTATCTCTGTAAATGTACATCCCGCCTTAACACGTCAATTGCCGATCACGAAAATCCGGACTAGAAGGAATATTCAAGCCCCGCGATTGCCCTAACATTTTCCGTATTAAACTTCACAGCGAATGTAATCGGCGAGCGATTGCCAGCCCGCCTGCCTCATCTCTGGCAACTGATGATTGTCAACAATCAAAAGACCGAAGATTTTCCCATCTCCGAGCTTAACACCGACGAGATTACGGATCAAATTCGCGATCAAGTGAACAATGTAGTATTTGGTTTGCAAGTATTGGAAATAGTGGGGCCGAGTCTCGATCGTTCGCTCTTGCCACCGATACTGGAGTGTCTGCCAAGGCTGTGCTCGTTACTCGCGCATCCGTACAAAGTCGTGAGACACATGTCGTCGCGTTGTTTGTCCACCCTCGCCGATCTGGACGTGGAGAAAACGATGGAGTACGTGGTGCGTTCGGTGGTACCGTTGCTGGAGACTCGCAGCGGCGATATCGGCAACAACGCGGGAGACTCGCGCACAGTACCGACGACACCGAACGACTTTGACGCGCGTCGTCAAGGCGCCGCCGAAGCACTAACCTGCATCGTCGAAAATTTGGGTGTCAAGATCGTGCCGTATGCGGTTCTCTTCATGATACCGTTGCTCGGTCGAATGAGCGATCAAAACGCAGCCGTGAGATTGGCCTGTAGCGCGACACTGGCCACTCTCGTGCAACTCTTGCCACTGGATCCCGGCTCGATCGCGGATCCGCCGCAGCTCGTCGAAAAAAAGTCACAGGAGAGACGTTTCCTCGAGCAATTGTTGAATCCACGCACGATACCCGATACGAAGTTGCCGGTGAGCGTGGCCGCCGAATTGCGCTCGTATCAGCAGCAGGGCTTGAACTGGCTTGACTTTTTGAATCGTTTTCAATTGCACGGTGTACTGTGCGACGACATGGGCCTCGGCAAGACCCTTCAGACTCTCTGTATACTCGCCCTCGATCATCATCGACATCCGAAAGCGCCGCCGAGCCTCGTCGTTTGTCCGCCCACATTGACCGGCCACTGGGTCTACGAGGTCGAGAAGTTCATTCGATCTCAGGATTTGTCGGTTATTCAGTACGCCGGGACGCCACCCGAGCGTGAAAGGCTTCGTTTACGAGCCATGAATTATCGTCTGGTCGTAGCGAGCTACGATATCGTACGCAAGGACATCGACTTCTTCGAGGCTATACAATGGAATTATTGCGTTCTCGACGAGGGCCACGTTATCAAGAATGGCAAAACTAAAAGCGCGAAAGCGGCGAAAAAATTGCGCGCTCATCATCGACTCATACTCTCGGGTACGCCCGTACAGAACAACGTGTTGGAGCTCTGGTCTTTGTTCGATTTTCTCATGCCCGGATTTTTGGGCAGCGAGAAACAATTCGCCGCTAAATACTCGAGGCCGATATTGGCGTGCAGAGAACCGAAGGCCGGACCCAAGGAACAGGAAGCCGGCGCGTTGGCCATGGAAGCTCTTCATCGACAGGTAAAATAATCAAGCGCTATTTCTTCTTGGACAATCCATAACCGCTACACACGCAACATCGATGTTATTTCCTTTTTTTTTTTGCCGCAGGTTCTACCGTTTCTCCTACGACGCAACAAGGAGGACGTTCTTCAGGACTTACCGCCGAAAATCACACAAGATTACTACTGCGATTTATCGGCAATTCAACGGAGTCTTTACGAGGACTTCCGTACACGACACTCGGCGACTCTGGTGAACAATTCAGGCTCGCCGTCTACAGCGACCAACAATTCGACGCGTGGGCATGTTTTCGAGGCACTTCGCTATCTCCGTAACGTCTGCAATCATCCGAAACTTGTGCTGAGTCCGCGTCATCCCCAGTATCAAACGGTAAAGCTAATTGTTCGCCTTCAAGCGTCGACAAACATATTTGAGTACAATTTTACCGGAGCACGGCGGAAACCAGAGTCGGGCGTAATTCTGTTTATAAATACGAATACGAATTTATTCACATCGTGATTTTCATGTTAATATAAATACAAATTTATTCATACTTCACTTATTTGTATTTACATGCATGCATGCAAATACAATTGTATTCACAAATATTCTGATCATACAAATAAATTCACAGAAAAAATTGTAAATACAAAAAAAATCACAAAATAAGTTGTGAAGTTTTTCGTATTTAAGACAAATTAGAATCAAATTCACAATGATTCGATGAAAATTTACACCAAAAGTGAGTTCGTGCGTATTTTGAGAGAAAACATTGCCTCGAGGCAAAGAAATTTTTGCACAAAACTTTTTGTGCGATAATTTCTTTGCCTCAACACAATGTTTTCTCTCAAAATACGTAAGAACTCACTTGCGGTGTAAATTTTAATATAATTGTCGTGAATTCGATTTTAATTTTCTTCAACTTGAGGAAATGCACAACTCATTTTGTGATTTTTTTCATATTTATAATGCAATATTTGAAACTCGTAACTTTTTTTGCAAAAATTTCTTCGCCTCGACGCAATGTTTTGTCTCAAAATACGTAAGAACTCACGATTGGTGTACATTTTAATCTAATCATTGTGAATTTGATTTTAATTTGTCTTAAATGCGAAAAAAATCACAGCTTATTTTGTGCATTTTTTTGTATTCACAATTTTTCGTGAATACATTTGAATTCACAGATTTTGATGTGAATTTTTTTTAATTCACAGGATTTCTTGTAAATATTCACATTTTTTTGTGAATATTCTCAATGTTTACTGTGAATTTATTTGTATGTGCAGAATATTTGTGAATACAATTGTATTCGTATTTACAATAAGTGACGTATGAATAAATTTGTATTTATATTCACATGAAAATCACGATGTGAATAAATTCGTATTCGTATTAATAAATAGAATTACGCCCAACTCTGGCGGAAACAGCGAGAAATTAACAGGAGGTTAGGGTCGAGAGGCATGAAACAAGCATAAACTTCGGGATTTTTATTAAATATAAAATAAGTACCTTTGAAAATGGGTTTCAACGTATTTTATTCTTCTGTCAATGGAGAGTAAATTCCAATTTTATTTATAAAAGAAACTCCAAAATGGCGGCTCGAGCTTCCGACGAATAAAGCCATGCACGGCGTATTTTAATCTGCGCGCAGCGCTCCACAGCCTTGCCATTTCATTAAAAACAAAAACTGCTTAAAAATTATTGAACTAGACTAAATTTGGGGAGTCTTCGTTTTTTGTCTTTTGAAAAACTCCTCGACAACAAAATGGCAGCCGTGAGAAAAAAACCCCCATTTTTTTGCTTTAACGCACAAAAAAATACTTCTAAATCATTTTTTGACAAAAATCGCAGAGATTCATGCGAATGGGTTCATCTGTTGAAGCTGTAGAGCTTTTTTACAGAAGCTGTTGAAGCTGTAGGGCGTTTTTTTTCAGAAAAAACGCTTTTAAAGCTTAACGATATACAAAAATCGTATTTAACGTTTGTTGTTGACAACCCAAACAAGCAAACCCACGTGTTCTAAACACTTTAAGAATGCATGTTACTTTACAAAAACGAAAATCGCATTTTTCCTCGTCATGAACGATAACACGTCCTTAAAATTAGCATCCAACAGACAAATTAAATTTATCGGATCGTTTACTTTTGCCTCACCGTTTAGATATGCGCGCAGATAAAGCAACAGCAAACGACGCTGACGGACATCGAGATTGCGGCAAAGTTGCCAGCCCTCAAGCAATTGTTGATCGATTGCGGTATCGGTCAGCCGCAACAGCAGCAAGTAGCGTCGCAACCGACTCGCAAAAATTCTCTAACGACGACGGGCCTGTTGCCGGGCTCACTCGGCGAGGCCTCGTCAGCAGCGCCGCAACAGCAATTGGTCAGCCAGCATCGTGCTCTCATATTCTGTCAATTGAAGGCCATGCTCGACATCGTTGAGAAAGATTTGCTAAGCGTTCACTTGCCGACCGTGACGTATCTTCGATTGGACGGCAGCGTACCGGGAACGCAGAGGCACGCTATAGTCGCGCGTTTCAACGCCGATCCTTCGATAGACGTGCTCTTGCTAACGACTCAGGTCGGTGGCCTCGGGCTCAATCTCACCGGTGCCGATACCGTGATATTCGTCGAGCACGACTGGAACCCCATGAAAGATCTACAAGCGATGGACCGAGCTCATCGAATAGGTCAGAAGAAGGTTGTCAATGTTTATCGTCTCATCACAAGATCCACCGTCGAGGAGAAAATCATGGGTTTGCAGAAATTCAAGCTGCACACGGCAAATACCGTTATCTCGACGGAGAATTCTTCTCTCGGCACCATGGGCACTGATCAGGTGAGTTTTTCATACGCACACTTTCGCTCCTTGTTAGGAATAATTAAACGATTGCTCTGAGAGGGAAAGACAAACCTTGCCGGACTGCGTCTTCGTTTCCGCGAATCTTCGGCGCAAGACTGTGCAATGAAATTCCGACGGTACGATAAACGCTGCGGCCAAGCTAATTGTGGCATGAAAAAGGAGCGGCCTACTTTCGGAAAGTACTCAGTACCCCATGCGAATAAACTCGCCTCCCTAAGTCGCGGCCGCGACGCCCTAACAGCGTAGGAAGTTGCGCTAAATTTGCACAGTTGTTAAGGGGAGATATACACCTAGAAGCCGGAAAAAGGTCATTTTTGTGAATTTTTTCAAGGAAAACTATTGGAAATTTCGGATTGGGGTTTTTATTATCTAAAAGTATATGCATTCAAAAATATGTTTAATTTTCTTTTTTTTTTTAAGGGGGGAAATCACAGTAGCACACAAAAAAATAGGCATATTTTCGGGAATTAATTTTGGCTGAATAAAAGTATCAATCGAAAATCTGTAAAGTAGGTTTTATAGCAATACTAAAAAAGTACAAAATGTAATTTTTTCAATAAAAAATATTTAAAAATGGCGGCTGCGCAGCATATGCCCCAAGGCGCCTTTTTTGAGCTCGCCGAAGACATAACTCGAGCAAATTTTTACCGATCGACTTGAAATTTTGACAGTAGCTTCGAAACATCTTTCTCCACGGAGCTACGTAGGATTTTTTCGATATATTGATTTTTCGCAAAATGGTGCATGTTTGAAAATAAAGTTAAATTTTTAACAAAAAAAAAACGCCATAAAATCGTCGATAAAAAAAAAGTAAGCCATATAAAATAAAAAAAACCCTACGTAGCTCCGTGGAGAAAGATGTTTCGAAGCTACTGTCAAAATTTCAAGTCGATCGGTAAAAATTTGCTCGAGTTATGTCTTCGGCGAGCTCAAAAAAAGGCGCCTTGGGGCATATGCTGCGCAGCCGCCATTTTTGAATATTTTTTATTGAAAAAATTACATTTTGTACTTTTTTAGTATTGCTATAAAAGCTACTTTACAGATTTTCGATTGATACTTTTATTCAGCCAAAATTAATTCCCGAAAATATGCCTATTTTTTTGTGTGCTACTGTGATTTCCCCCCTTAAATATCAAAAATATACAAGGATATTGTATGATCCTTGGAACGTCGTAAAAAAATCTGCGTATACGGTACCCACTGGCGTTTCTTCAAAAATCATCTGAAAAAAAGCCAAAAAGATTATTAAATTAGGTACTATAATCTAGCACTTGTCATAGCCGATTTTGAAAATATCGATTTATGACAAAATGGCGGACGTTTGAACATAAATAGTGATTTTTGGGCCAAAAATTAGTTATTATTTTGCCTATAAAACAAAAACTAAGTAACGGAAGAAAAATCCCATGACAAGTATTAGATAATGGTGTATAGAATAACCACAAAAAACCTCAAGGCGATCGGTTCATTGGTTTTCGAGAAATTTTGGATACCGATTTGAAAAACGTGGTTTTGAGAAAAACGCGTTTGAAAATTTGGGAATGAATAAATCATGAAATTTGTCAACTTACATGGAATGATCGATACCAGGCCCATAGTATAGGTCTTCTACGGCCGACGGAATGTTCATAGCTTCTAAATCCTCGACCTCGACCATCTAGGTGTATATCTCTCCTTAGTCGAAACCGCGTAATATTCCGCGGGGTATAGACGGTTTCTCAAAATGACCTGACATTTTCAATGGCGCGCGATTTTTTTTGTGGCGAACATTGGGGTATTGAAGTTTAGTCACGGAGAGTTACACGATCGAGCAACGCATAGAAGTTGTTATTTTCTGCATTGTTACTGCATAGTTATTGGCAAACGATGTTTCATGGTCGTGTTATCTCGCGTCGCGGCGATGTGAATTGGCCACCAAGGTCGTGCGATTTGACGCCATTGGACTTCTTTCTTTGGGCTTTTCTGAAAGGAAAAGTATACGACAATGATCTACAGACAATTCCGGAGCTCAAGGAAGCAATTGGACGCACCATTAATGAAAGTAGTCCACAATTGTGTCAAAATGTTATTGAAAAATTCGTCAAAAGAGTGAACGTTTGCAAACAGGGACGAAGTGGCCATTTATCGGATATTGTGTTCCACACATAACCTCTATGTTTGTGCCTTATATTAAAGTATTCGTACTTTTCAAATGAATAATACGTTTTATTAAGGGGTCTTCTCACTTTAGACGCTAAAAAAGGCTATTTTCATGAATTTTTTGATAGGTTTATATCATAGATATTAATATAAAAGTTGTCACACTTCATAAATACACTTTCGCAACACATAAATTTAAAAAAAATGTATTTATGTAACCTAAACAAACTTTAATCGCGTTTTTCTCGAAATAACGTTTTTCGACGGCTTGTTGATAAAATCTTCGAAACTACTGAACCGATCCATATGAAATTTTGAGGGCCACGGTAAGTTTAAGTTAGGCCACAGTGACAGGTATAAAATCATGTGCGAATTAAAAAAAAAAATTTCGTATGAAAAAGTGAATCACTCATAAAATTAATTACACATCTATTTAATATGAATATCAAGCTGATAGAATATATATATATATATATATATATATATATATATATATATATATATATATTTCGATGTATAAATTGGCCGACTAATAATATTTCCTTTTGTTTTTTTTTAGGCGCTCCGCAGCGTGCCATTTCGCATCCACAATTTTTTACCTAGAACAAAAAACAAAAATTCTCGTCAATATACATTAAAATACCTAGAGAAGTACGTACGGATTTTAAAAAATATTGTGTTATTCCAAAGTTGTAGATGTTTGAACTTAAGAAATGAATTTTCAGTGAAAAATTTCGTTATAACTGCTCATAAACTGCTCATAAAATGAGAAGTTTTCGATTAATCAGAAATTCCGTACGTACTTCTCTGCAAAATGCAATTACGAACATAACTTTTAAATTTGAAGTAAATCGAGTGAAAATTGTTGAAGTTATTTGTCACGCCAATTGGAAAAAAGATTGTTTCGAGAAGTTTCGAGTAGGCGGCCATTTTGTACATCGAAAAAAAAAATTCGAACAGCTTGATATTCATACTAAATAGATGTGTATTGAATTTTATGAGTAAATCACTTTTTCATAGAAAAAAAAAATTGTTAAATTCGCACATGATTTTATACCCGTTACTGTGGTCAGACCCCTTAACCACATATTCTTTATAACTATAGCTATAGCGCATATCAAGGTTTTTTAAAATGTCGATGTTTACTATTTTTGTGCCAAAAACGTTAAAAAAAAACGTTTTTTTTTATATAGCCATTAGCATACTGAATTTAAAACCGTTTGATTTTTTTGTTTTGGATGATCCATCTCCAAGATATCATCAACAGGGAAGACCTACAATTTTTTTAGGACATTTTTTTAACTACCATTTTCGTCTATGAATAGTGACTTAAATAAATAAATTTAAAAAATTGTATGTGTTTCGAAAGCGTATTTATTAAATGTAACAACTTTTATATCAATATCTATAATATCAACCTATCAAACAAATTCATGAATATAGCCTTTTTAGCGTCTAAAGTGAAAAGACCCTTTAATAAATGAAAATATCAGGTCATTTTGAGACGCCATATAGTTCTAAAATCACAGGTGGTGCAGGCTTGATAAAGGTGTAGATTTAAAGGTACGAAAGTGCTATCACTGAAAATTGAATGATGAGTCCATAAAATGATCGTAATTGAGGGTAGAATAAAGTAGTCTGCGAAACCCCGAAACTACCGAACGCAGAACGTTGTATAAATTTCGGTTTTTCATTCATCACAAGAAAAACGAAGATAAAACGTTGGACTAAAACCACGTCTTCCTACGTCAAAAAATAGCGGTCGAATCATCGCTACAACCATCTTGGCTTTTTAACAAACTAAAATGTTTATCTTTTCGTTCATGGGAATTGTCGATTAATCAATCCGCCTTTCTCATACCCCACAGCTGTTGGATCTCTTTTCTCTGGACAACGGAAAAGAGGCGAGAGCGGGTGGCCAGAACGACGCGACTGGGGCATCGAAAAGTGCGATAAGCGGGGTCCCCGGCATCGGGCGTTCGGTCCTCGAGATATTGCCCGAATTATGGGAGCAGCAACAGTACGACGACGAGTACGATCTTGATTCTTTCCTCGCTACGCTGAAATCGAATGATAGCCAGTGAAAGCGATACGCGACATTGAATTAAGACTCATGCCGCTGTCCGTCCGAGCAACCGATGAACGGCTCTACCTTTCGTCGAAACAAACGAAAAAAGGGAAGATATGAGAGTGAGTTCGCGGCAGTTTATCGAACGACGGACGGCAAGTAAACACGTAAAGATAATAATTTGTCTAAAACAAAGTGAAACTCATACACGTATAGATGAATATCAACGACGAAAAAAAAAGGGGCGCAAGATCGATATGTACACAGTCTGATATTTACGATTAAAAAAAAAAGAAGTACGACGTCTTTGGGTTCTTACTTCGGCCATCGTTTTAGCCCTCCGGGCACGATTACGATGTCTCTGGCGCTTTCATTCGACCGTGGATTATTCATATTTGGCCCAAAAGAAACACTTTCTTTAAAATAAATAATCGCGATTTTGGCTTCCTTTAGAAAATACAGGACATTTTACGAATGATTCGTTATTAAGGAGTAAGGCCACTGTAACGGCCCAAAAAAAAAGGTTTTTTCACTAATTTTTTGCTCCCGAAATTGAAGGTATTTGAAAAAAAACTTTTAATGGTGTTATCGAGCATACATTAAACTTTATTATAAAATTTTTTTACAGTAAAAAAAACAAAATGGCGGTTCCACAGCTATCTTCCCGGGACATGTTTTGCTTCCAGGGCTCCGCGGCACGCAGCACCACTGGTGCACTTTTGAATCTAGAACAAAAAAAAACCATTAATCTAGAGGGCTATAGCTAGAGAATGTCAATCGGATTTTAAAAAGTATCAACTTTTGTGGATTTGGCGTGCGTTTGAAAAAAAAATTGATTTTTGACGAAAAAAACGGCAAGTTTTTTGTTAATAAAAAATCAATAAATAAAGTTCTTGAAAATTCCGATCGACATTGTCAAGATAATGTAAATGTTCACATCTGGTTAAAATTTCAAGTAAAAAAAATGAAAATTGTTCGAGTTATGCTGCGTGCCATTTTGAAAAACCATGTTTCGAGAAAAACGCGTTTAAAGTTTTGCGAATAGTTTTTTATTGGAAAAAATTTAAAAAAGAAGTTTCGGAGAAACTTAAACTATTTTTTATTTTAAACTTAAACTATTTTTTAAGCCAATAAAAAAAAATCGATTTTTCAAAAAATTTACAGTGGCCTTACCCCTTAAGCGATTTAACTGGTTTACGTTAATGTAGCTTTTTTCGGAATGCGCTATGTCGTGAAAAAAAAACAAGAACATAATATTTCAGTAACAAGTCAATCGAAAAAATAAATAGAAAGCTACGTTCTAGTTGGTTCTACTGTATGTATTAAACCGAAACAAACCCAAACAAACAGCCCTTTTCAGGGCTAAAGAATACCAATGCGGACAACCTCCACGTGGTGTATTCTGGATAAGGCTAATGATCTGCAGCCAACTTCGTTAACCCTTTGTGCCATGGTGGCACTCTGAGAGTCCCACCTGTTTTGTAACCATTTTCTGAGCAATTTCGACCGAATTTTCGAACTTTTTTTTGTGTTTCAGCATCAGTCATATATCCAAGAATAAGAATTGATGTGCAATAATTTAAAATCATGAATGATTTTGTTTATGCAAACAAACCTGAACAAATTGCAATGGTTCTAGATAAAATTCATTATCTCCGAAAGGTTTTGAAGTTTTTGCTTAAAATCGCCACTCGGTGGTCCAATAGAATTCCCAATCTTCTGCACAAAGTTCCCTCAGTCGAAACCAGAGTTTCAGACAGAGAAATCCAAGAATATACATTTTCATCATATTTGCACCGTTTCGCGAATTTTTATCCGCCGTTTTGAATTTTGAAATTCGTCATCAGCGACCCCAAAAATCCCCGATTGCTCATTTTTTCGTTCATCGGGAAAATTATTGCATTGCTGTCCGCCATTTTGAATTTCGGAACTCCAAGCTCAGATTCGTCATCAGCAACCCCAAAAACCCCCGAGTAATGAATTTCGAGCCGATTGGACTAAAGGAAAAATGTGTGACAAAAAGGGTTAAATCAATGACAAAGTACGACGGAACGATGTAAAACGCGCGAAAAATTCGATTTACATCGAAAATCGTAAAAATACGTGTTTTTCTCTTCGAAGCGCTGTAAATCCAAAACTAAGGCTCAAAACGAAAAAAAGTTATTCCTGTTTTTCGTATTTTTTCGGCCATATTACATAATCCAATGGTCAAATTGAGGCGCCAAAAATATCGTAATCTCCCCGGTCTCTGTTCTACCGCGTTAGCGGGCACGATTTTTCGTTGTCTTCTGCTTCCCTCTATCTCTTTATTCATAATAGCTTATATAAAAACGTCGATGCAATTACAATTCCGTATTTGTACCAAAAAACGTGACACTCCGATCGGAGTTCCAATTAACTATACGGTAGCGCCTTGCGTAAAACGTTGATTCGTGTTTGTTCTTCTCGTCCTAATCACCACCACCTTTGCAACGTCGTAGCTCTTTGAACGTCGCGTCTTGGACGCAAATACTCAGCCCTCTGGCTTTATCATCTATAGGAACAGCGGGGACGATTGTAGGGAAATATCGCGTGTATCCCCGGTGTCAGTGTATACCAGTCCGAAAATACTGAGCCGAAAATATACATCCACACATACACACACACACACACACACACACACTCGCGAATATAAACGTACACTCCGCTTGCGCCAGCAGGGTAGTTCCTCGTTCCGCAAACGACTAACTAAACGCTAGTCTTTTGTATTTTTCTTTAAAGTTTGGCCTTGCATTTGGGATCGAGGTTGCCGACGGCAAAAACGTTGTGAGGATCAAGATGATTTTTGGTGGCACGATAAAGCGATACGCCGGCATCGCCAACGGCTTCGGGATAGAAGCGCGCTCGCATTTTACCGACTCCGTGATGATGAGATATCGAGCCACCGCTGGCCAGAATTTCTTCCCTCGCGATTTCCTCGATTTCCTCGTACGTCTCGACGGGACTGGCGAGTTTGGCATAATTGAAAGCCATGTAAAAGTATATACAGCAACCGGCGTCGTAAGTCTGCGTCACTCGGCACGATATAAGATGATGGGTTATGCCTCGTTGTTTGCACTCGTTGGCAACCCGAGACTTGACGTTACGGCACAAGGAAGAGGCGCGACTCCACGTGACCGAGGTTTCGAATGATTCCGAGAGAACGCAGTACTCGAGCCCGAGATCGCGTATATAAGCGATTACGAAAGTAAGCGTGTAACCGCGCTCCCCGTTCGTCTCGCCGGCCGCTAATCCACCGTATTGCCCCGCGATATTGTATATCTTGCGCTCTTGATTCGCCACTTCGGTGGCGTCCTGACCCTCGAAGAAGAGGGTCGCCACGCAAACGTGGTCCCAACTGAAACCCTTGATCCTCGTGACGTAAGCCTGCTTGACGATTTGCACGAGGTAATCCCGCCAACCGTGCTCCGGTCTGAGCGCTTGGCCAAATTTGAATTGCTCGTTGTCCATCAGACGTATACTGGCTGGCTGGCAACGCTGTCGCGCCACTTCCCGCATCGCACGTACGCCGCTATCGAAATTTGGAAAAACCACGCTACCGTATTTCACGAATTTGGGTACCGGACGGAGCTTGAGGACGACCTCGGTCACCACACCGAGTGTTCCCTCGCTTCCGAGTATCACGTGGTCGAAATCCGGACCGGTCGATATCCTTGGCACTTGGGCGCCACGCTCCAGCGTCATTACCGGCTCGTCCACGCGGCCGGTTACCATCCTCACGCGCACCACGAGATCCTCGATGTTGCCGTACGTGTTCTTCTTCATGCCGCTCGCACGAGTCGCTACCCAACCACCTAAACTGTTGACGGATTCGCAATAATTCAAAATGATTGAACATCTTGACAAGCACAGGTTTACGTTCGCGACGATGAAAAATTCCACTTTTTTTTGCGGAACTGGCATACTTAAAGTGTTTAGAAGACGTGGGTGTGTTTGTTTGGGTTGTCGAAAACAAACGTTAAATGCGATCATTAAATGCGCTTTTCTTGAAACAGCACGCGGGCCGCTCTAGAGCTTCAACGGATGAATCAATTCACATGAATCTCTGCGCAATTGAAAGGAAATTCAATTCGCGGGGCCGCCAGTAAGCGATTTCTGTTAAACATTTATTTAGAAATCTCTTTTTCGTCCGTTGGAGCGAAAAAATGGGTTTTTTTTCAGACGGCTGCCACTTTGTTATACAGGGACTTTTCAGAAAACAACAACCGAAAAGGCCCCCAAATGAACTGACTGCGGAGCGTCCCGCGCAGACCAAAACACGCCGTGCATGGCTTTATTTGACGGGAGCTGGAGCCATTTTGGATTTTTTTAGTAAATAAAATTGGAATCTACTCTCCGTCGATAGAAGAATAAAATACGCTAAAACCTATTTCCAAAAGTATTCATTTTATATTTTTTTTGAAATCTCAAAGTTCATGCATTTATATTACCACGTTTTTGTGAACTCGCTTTCTTGTCTGTCCATTTGTTTGTCTGCTCGACACAAATTTTGCTATCGATTTTAAACTAACTTACGGATGAGCTAGAGACTCGAAACTTTAGACATAGCTCAGAACTCGATGACAAACAAACAGACACAAATATAAATATAAAAACAACATATAATAATATAAATAATAAATACAAATAGATATTGTTTATATTTAAATAATATATGCAATATTTAACAGTTTGCAACGGGTTTTAGATTGAACAATTAAGCGTGTAAGAGAGAGAGAGAGAAAAATAAGGTAAAACAAATAAAGAAATAAAATATTATTCAGTGAAAGAGGAAAAATAAAATTATTTGAAGAATTTTTTTTTATATATACCACGTTTTTAAAACTGACTAAAAAGTATAAAATAATTTCTCCTAGCCCCATACAGATTCCCAGCCTCATACAGATTGTCCTGAAAATTTGTGATTGTGAATTTTTAATAGCTACGATGATACTTGTAAGATTTGACACGAAAAACTTAAGGCGCGTGCATTAGATAATAGTAAGGAGTGTAGAGTCGTTGAAAAAACTCACACAAAAGTTCATATAATTTGCAGTGCAATAGAATTGTTAGCGACTCAGGTGAACTATTCACGCGTCAATGATCTATCGCATGCGCCCTACGTTTTTCGTTTTAAACCTTACAAGTATTTCCATAGCTATTCAAAATTCACAATCACACATTTTCAGAACAATCTGTATGGGGCTAGGAGAAATTATTTTTTACCTTTCAGTCCGTTTTAAAAACGTGGTATATTAAACAAAAAAATGTAATATTTTTTTTGCTTTTTTCATGGCATTCTTGCATAATTTTTAAGACGAGACAGTCGGACTTTATTACCTGGAGAATTCGTAAGAGTCGGGCTCATGCCCGGTGGTAAGACCGCGCAGACGCAACTCTCGCTCGAGATCCTGACCTATTATTCCGGACTCGCAGCAAACGAGAAGGTTCTCCCGATCCAGCCACAATAGACGATTCATTTGGGACGTGTCCAGCGACATTATGGTTCTTCGCTCGTTCACGGGACAAGCCGTTGCTCTACTGACGCTTGTGCCACCACCGAATGGTATACAAACAACGCCGTGATCCACGCACAGTCTTATCAAGTCCTCCACGTCTTTGTGACATTCTGCAATTGCGATGAAACTTCATTTTGACTGACGCATCGCGACACCTTGAAAACAAAAATTGTTCGGCCCCACTTTTTTCCGTCACTTTCAGAGACCGATTTTAAAGATGAACACACTTAGCAATAATGGAACAGCTACGGCAAATTCTTCGCAGCTGTTCGCAATATCCAGTGCGTCAGAGATGAAAAAATGCAAACATCCTACACACTGCGTTCGATGTTTTCAACGATAACCGAAGAGTTCTGACGCATTCGCGTCAGCAACGGATGGACATCCGCAATATCAATACTCTTCTTTTCACCAAGTATTTCTTTTGCATTTCCAAGTGTTTGCACGCGTTAGCATTGGAAACTCGAAAAACGAATACTTGGTGAAAAAGCACGTGCGTCGGAGGCAACGCAAAAAAGGGCCGCGCGTAATCGAATCATAAATATGTAGATGTGACGCTTTTCTGTTTTTGCCTTTAGGTAACGGAATCGCTGAAGCGATTGAACTCGTTAAACGACAGCTACCGTCGATATTTATAACCGGCTCTGCAAAAAATTGCCCCCTTGCAAAGAACGTTACCATGTCGAAGCCTATATCTGGAATTTTGTCTGTTCGTCAAAGTTCGATTATTGCAATCGATTATTCAAGATCTTCAAGAGAATTATTCAAGAGCTTCGAGAGAAATAGTAAAAACAGGCTGATCAAATATTTTATCAGCCAAAAATCAACATGCCGTCGAATATGTAAAATACATTATTAAATAAAGAACACGTGACTGCAATTTAGCACACTGCTTCCGTACACTTTGCGTCCATTCACGAAAGCCTCTGGAAAAAATCGAAAATTACGTGAGCGACTCGTTAGGCGATTTGCGCGTGGGGAAAAGTGACGAAGGAACAATGTGCAAGTTTCAATGAGCACGGTATCGCTGTTGTCAAGCCGTTGATGAGTTTTTTGCTCTCGCTCAATCTACAAAAATCGGACTGCACCGCGCACGTTTTTTTCTCTCTCCTTGTGTCTATAGCACATCTTACGCATATTCCAAAGGCTGAAATAATTGCACATCGAAGTTACCGCATTAAGGGGGTCGTCTTGTGTGTCAGATCAAAAGAAGAGAAAACGGCCTTGCATGACTTGTTTGAAGAAGAGGAAGGTGTACTCTATGGTCCAGGCATAGCAGATTGATGGTGAGACCACTTTTTTTATTATGAATTATATACAACAACTTTCAAACGCGTTTTTCTCAGAACACGATTTTTTCAAACTGCTGCCATATCTTAAAGAGTATTTGATTGATTCTGCTCAAATTTATACAGCATCTTTAGTGCATATATAACTACAAGTTGAACTAAAATTAAGATTGCTTCGTTAGTTTTCTTTTTATCAGCTACATAGACCCCAAAAAAACGAAAAAATGAATTTTTTTTCTACAGCGTAAAAAAATTTTTTTTGGAATTCTAACTTTATTTTAGTTCCATGTAGAGCCTCAAGTCTCACGATTAAAATTGCGTTTGGTTTTTTGATTTCAGATAAGCAGAACGGCCGGAATCATGGCAGCAGTGGAGCACCTCTTTTTATATATGTGTTCCTGTTGGGCGGTGTATCTCCGACTATATTCTATATAACGACTTAAAAAATTCACAAAGTTTGTTTAAATGTTAATAAAAATTATATACAATTTATAAATTATTTTGTTGCAATGGTTTGTCCAAAAAAAAATCCCCAAAAAAGCATTGAAACACGGCCTTCACACTAGACGACGGCCTCAAATTCTCCGTCAGATAAGCCGACCGTGTTTCAGCTTTCGTTACGTAGCAATTATTCAAAAGATACTACTTATCTTCAGCAAAAAAACAAAACAGGGAGATACACTCTATAGGTTTTAAAACACGGAAATAACAAAATTCTATTTCCTTTTTTCTCCGCCTGTTTGGACAAAATATTTTTATTTCAAACGCGTTTGAGCAAAGATCTCCAGTATTCAAATTCCGTATTTGACAAGTTGATATGTTTGAAAGTAGATTATCGACAAATGTACGCGGCCGTACGACCAAGGAGAATGAATTGTACGCCAGCTGCAGCGAAACAATGCAGCGTCGTTGACATTGTTTGAGAACAAAAAAATTGATAAGGGTTGGAGATGTTGTCAACAATTGTTTTCTTCACAAGCTTGCTAATATGCCACGAAAGCTACGATTTTTCATACCAATGCACCAGTCCTGAGAACTTCTGATATTTGGCAAATATTTAGAAAAGCTTTGCAAAAAATGAACAAACTTGTTTCTCCAAGTCCGATCAACCAAAAATTCGATCGCTTTTCGTAACATTTCTTTGGGTTCCATTACGTTGTTTGATTCGTTTAAATTTAACAACGAAAATAAACAATCCAAACATATTCGTCGTCGCCCTTTATAACATGAGCAGATTTTCAGTAATCGGACTAAGAAAAAAAAAAGATCTGTTCGTTTCTTTGGAAAAGCCACTTATCCAAATACTCAGTCAAACTTTAAGTATTCAAGCTGAAAATGTATAAGAGCCTAGAAACTCTCATTGCTTCGAAATGCTAGTTTTTTTTTCACAAAGTTGCGACCCGCGCTCGAAGAAGAGAAAGTACAGTGAAAAGGCAAAAATGCGCAGACGGAACTTGCAAATTTAATTCACACAATGTTTCTTCGTTACTTCCTATCAGCGGAAGTTTTCTTTTTTCTGCTTTCTCATCGGATAAGCTTTCGTGATAATATTTATCGAAGTGCCGAAGCGGCTAAATATCTCGTCCATCTCCATCTCGTTATGTGCATTCAATGGCAACTCGATATATCAAAATGAGCAAGAAGCAAAGCAACCACAGGTCCTCCACCAATCCAGTGTAAAAATTCGACTGCAGTGCCTCAAAAGTAGTACATTTACAATCGTCAACTAAGCTTGTCAAAAATTCGGAAACGAACTTGGTCAAGGTTAAATTTAATTTAAACAAAAATACATGTTATCGTTTAGACTATACTGAGTCTTTACGAATTTTTTGAATTTTTTTCACCACCAAACACCAGAGATAAAAAATAATTTAATGTATGTAATTTAACGTACGGTTAGATGGGCAAGACTTGGGCAATAGTCTTGGAAATTGGACGATGGGCAAGACAACACTAAAGGTTATGTATTTTTTTTTTTTGTTATTTAGCGCACAGATAAACCATTTTTAACAACGGATTAACGCAAACTGAAACTTTGTAAACATTTTGAAAGAAAAAATCCTCATCTTGCCCGTCGTAAACCATGGGCCAATAATCTCGTGACGTAAATATGAATAGGCATAATTATCAATTACTCAAAATTTCATTGTGAATTGTATAAAACATTCGTTGTATTTTTTTCATAATAATCATCGATAATGTTATCCTTTTTCAAGTTGGTGGTAACACAAAAGTTTTTCTACTTTACGTAATAATAATATTAAAATGCATAATATTGCCCTTTAATTATATATTTAAAAAAAATAGCATATACAGAATAAATCTGTACCTCGTATGCGTTTTTTTGAGGTTCATTGGGAAAAAAAATGAATAAACCATCATTTGACTCAACTGAATCGCTCCAACCTCCTTAATATCATCAATTGATACATTTATCGTTGAAATAATAACACACGCGCTAATAATTCATAATACATACAGAGTGTCCCAAAAATCACCGATAATATTGCAGGTGCTGACAGGCCAGCCCATGATGATCCAGAATAACCAAATACGCCCTCGGTAAAAGTGTCATAGTTTTCGAGATATGTACGAGTCATAGTTGCGAGATAAGTACCAACAGAAGTCAATGGAATCATTTTAAAATGATCTCATTTTGTGATAAAATCGCGATATTGTTCGTCACGGTAAAAAAAAAGTCCTAGATGTTGAGTCTTTTTAAAATCTAGACTAAATGGCTTCATGTTTAAGATGGGTTGCGAGTTCGGCGTCGTGCGTTTAGTATGCCACTATCGATCAAACTGAGTAATGAAAATTCGAAAGAGCTAACAATGTAAATATTTATGGTTATTATTGATAGCACAAAAAAAAATCGAATCGACAAATATCCGTATTGGCAGCTGTGATACGAGGAATATTCCCTTAAGGTAATCCTATCGCTACACACTAATCATACCACTGATTATTGTGTAGCCCTTGTACAATTTATATTTTTACAATTTTCTTCTATAATTTAACTATTTATATTTTACAATTACAATATATACAATATTACAATATTTTATTTGGGCCTTGTACAATTTAAATTTTTAACACATGAAAACAAAATTTGTTATAACTAAGATTTGCCATGTGTAAACTGTCTAATGAATGTTCACATTTAATTAGAAAAATGAAAAAATAGTTATTCCAACGATTGGCGCAGTATTTCTAGGTTTGACATTTGGCAACATTGGTTTTATCTCCGTCTCTTTTTACTCAACCAGACGAGTTTAACCTCCGTGCTTATCAACGTCGATCTGTCAAAACAATGTCAGGTGCGGGAAATATAAAGCATTATATTCGGGCCACGACTGATAAAAAGCGTTGAAAATTTGTGTCGGCGAAAGATCTCGGTTAAAAATGAAATATGTGTGTAAATTCGAATGAGTGAGATGAGGTTAGGACTACAGTCAGCTGGTGCCTTGCTGTCACGTCTCTTTATCGTAGCAAGTGGTAATAAATCCAATACCGGAAATTCAAATTAAACTTGATATTACATAAAAATTAGGTCAATAAGCGTCATTTTTTCTGAGAGCATTGGATTACTACAAGTGTTGAGTATGTAAATCTGGTTATTTTTAAGAATCTGACGGATTCCCACTATTATTAGGTGTACAAATAAGTTTTAGGACAGTTTTCAAAAAATTCAAGATTTATTAAAAAAGAAGTAAAACACAGTTATTCATCGAAGTAATCTCGATCGCATTGAATGACCTTCAGCCATCTCTCAGGTAACTCGCGGATGCCTTTCGCAAAGAAACTTTCGTCTTGCGAGGTGAGAAATTTAGCGACCCATTTTTCCACTTCTTCAAATGTTTTGAATCGCACGTCAGACAAATCGTTCTGCATTTTCCGGAATAAATGATAATCGGATGGGGCTAAGTCTGGTAAATACGCCGGGTGTGGTACAGCTTCCCATCCAAGCGCTAGTAACGTATCCTTGACCGGTTTACCCACATGAGGCCGCGCGTTGTCATGAAGCAGTTTTACTGGACGTTTTCCTTTACCAGAAAATGGACGTTTCTTCTCAATTTCTTGATTCACTTGCATCAATTGATGACAATAGCGATCGGTAGTAACTGTTTGACCAGGTTTGAGAAGTTCATAATACAGTACGCTTTTCATATCCCACCATATGCACAGCATGACTTTGTTACAATGAACATTGCGCTTTGGCGTGGATGTTGTCGGCTCGCCGGGGTCAACCCAATGATATTTGCGTTTCGGATTATCAAAATAAATCCACTTTTCATCGCCGGTCACAATTTTCCACAAGAAAGACTTTCTATGTTGCTTGTTGTAAAGACTCACACAAATGTCAAGACGGCTGTTTTTATTTTCTTGAGTCAGAAAGTGTGGTACCCACTTTGTTCCTTTTCGAATCTTACCCATTGCTTTTAAACGATAAGAAACAGTTTGTTGAGTTACTCCAAGCTGTTCCGAAAGTTGTTTCTCCGTCTGACAAGAGTTTTCATCCAGCAACGCTTGCAGTTCCTGATCATCCACCTTTACAGGAGGCCCCATGCGTTCACGGTCACTAACGTCGAAATCACCTTCTTTGAATCGCTTATACCAATACTCACATGTACTTTTAGATACAATGTTGTCTCCAAGAACAGAACATATCGATTCACACGCTTTCCTAACACTTTTTCCTTGATGGAATTCATAGCGAATGCAGTGTCTAATAAATAGCTTATCGGTCTGCATGTTTAATTTACAGAATTTATAGGTTATGTTTATGACTCCTTTACGTTTCGATACTACATATCAAGCGCCATCTATGATAAGTGAGCGGGACCTTTGAATTAATTTAGAATGGCTGTTATGATACAAAATCGAAGTGTCCTAAAACTTATTTGTACACCTAATATATACACTTTTGTAGCGACCGGAAATTGGATTTTTGTATGTCATCTCGTAATTCCTTCACAAACATACGCAATTTTAATATTATTTTTCTCTGTAATTAGGTCGATAACCCTGAAATTGTACACAGACGATTATTAATATATTTAGTGAAGCACAAAAAAAAATATGAAAATCCTATGAATTGAAGCCTGGCGATCTCTGGCATATCTCGAAAACTATGACACTTTTACCAAGGTCATATTTGGTTATTCTGGATCATCATGAGCTGGCCTGTCAGCACCTGCAATATTATCGCTCGTTTTTACAGTTAAGTTGGAAAACTTACTTGGCCACACAACGATATCGGGTAGTCGTTCAAAGCTGCCCTGTTTCAACTGCACCATTTCCCTGAGTGTGTGACCGTGTCCTCGGAACAGGCGATCCTGTCCGTCCGTCGAATATTCGAATTTTCTATTAGCAACAGCTTCGACAAATTCCTTGGCCAATATTGGCTCCGGAAATGCGTCGGAAGGTTGCTGCGGTGGATTTCTCTTTGTGAGGTCGACACCGAGAACGTCCTTGACCCATTCCGTGAAGTACGGCAATTTGAGATTTCCAATTGGATATCTGCGAATGCGAGAACAATATATCAAGAATAAGACGCGTAAGCGTTGTATTGTTATATGCACGGCGGCATAATTTCCAGTTAGTTGATAGGTAAATACGCCATTAGCGAGGAATGTACATACACGGAACGTCGAGTGGACGGGAATAATACAATGTCCACGTGGCGTTACGTAAAACACATGCGATCGGTGAATCGAAACTTAAGATTTCAGGTAAGCAATGGAGAGCGACAAGAGGACGAGAAAAAAAAACGTCGGGTGTAATTCGGAAAAGCCGATGACGCCGATTAATTTGGAATTCCGGGTACCCATGTGTTTTGACTCGCTGATCACGAATACGATAGTCAAATAGGAGCAAATTTTATTTTTAAGGGACTATACCAGTGTGAACGCTGAACATTTGGATGATTTTCGGGATTTTTTTGGAAGAAAAGTACTCAATTAAATGTTTCGAAAAATTAAGAATATGTTTGGCTATATTTGACCTATATTGCATAATTTTTTTCATAGAAAAATATTGAGATCCAAGCGCCTTATGCGCGCCTTCGGAGGCGCAAAAAAAAAAGTTCCTCCACTGCTGACATGATTCCGGCCGATTGAGTAGCTGAAGCCGAAAAAGGAAAACATGTCGTTAAACTAGAAGATATTTCCTGTACAATAACGTAAAATTTTCTAAAAATATCAAAATCTAACAAAAAGGCCTAGTTATGAAAAAAAAGTCTGTTTTCTTGCCTATAAAATGGTCGTTTTTTTCAATGCCAAATCGTCAATTTTCATCCAATCAAAAATATCCTACGTCATTGTAGAGTAAATATATTCAAGAGTACTCAGTTCAAATTTCAAGTCAATCGGATAATTGCTCTTCGAGTTACAATGTCAGCAAATTTGAAAAATTTAATTTCGAGAAAAACGCGTTTAAAGATTTAACTATCAATTTTTCAAGATAAAATGATATTGATATAAATGATAATGATATTCTTGAAAGTATAAACTATGGAAAAAAGCAACAAAAAAATCGATTTTTTTGAAGGGTCACACTGGTAAAGCCCCTTAACGTCAAAACTCACAAAAATTGATTTTTTATAAGTTTTTCTATTTTATGTTAATAAATGTTGATCTTTGAGAAAAGTGTTTTCTATAAAAGTGATAGCCTAAGAAAAGATTGATCTTTTATGTTCTATACAGTTTTTGTCTAAACCCATTCAGTTTCGAGAAAAATGAGATAATGCTCCAATAAATACATTTTTCTAAACTCCATTAGTTTAGATATTATCTACTTACGAACTTTACCGCGGGAAGCTCGGAGTTTGGTCTTTAAAATTCATGCTTATCTTTTGCTTTTTTGTACTTTGTTCTATTTTTTGCTTTTTTTTGTATTTTATTTTATTTTTTGCCTTTTTGTGTGGGTTTATTTGGGTTTCAAGACCAAACTGCACTTTGAAGACAAAACTCCAACCTTCCCGCGGGAAGTACGTAAGTAGATAATATCGAAACTAATGGAGTTTACCAAAATCTATTTATTCGAGCATTATCCCATTTTTCTCGAACCAGAATGGTTTTAGACAAAACCTCTATAGAACATAAAAGATGAATCTTTTTATAGGCTACAACTTTTGCAAGAAATATTTTTCTCTAAGATCAAAATGTATTAAAATAAAATAGAAAAACTATTAAAAAATCATATTCGTGATCGGCGAGTCAAAATACACGAGTATACGAAATTCCAAGTTAATCGGCGTTATGGGCTTTTCGGAACATTATCCGGTAGGATTGTGACTTATTTTTATTAAGCGCTACTGTAGTGTAACCAATGATTAAGAAGGGCCCTCCTCATGTCCCCAAAAAATACGGCCCTCCGCGAAAGGGATACCTTAAACTACGAAAGTCAAATTAAATATGCCAAAAGAGAAAAAACGGCAGTGCTCGAATCATAAGAAAAGTGATAATAATTTTTTTCGTCTTGCGCATCCGTAGAACGTTCGCTCGATCGTCAATACACAGGAGTCTTTGTTTATGCAAGAATTATGACCGTCGAGTCGGAGATTCGTCATCGACACGGCGACCCGCGGTGCCCCGCGAGAGAACAAACTTATGTCGCGCGGCTTCCTAACGTCACGTATTTGGGTAATAGAAAAGTCGACCTTACCTTTTTTTCTTTTACGAGAAGAGACAAAAGGAAAGGTCGAATTTACTCGTGTCACTCGTGCCACCGAGCCGTGATGCACACAAAACGCGCCAACAACGTGCTCGGTTTTCCGAAATTCCAATTGATTTTGAATACCTCATTGAAGCTTATGACCAAAAGATTACAAGCCACTGGCATAATTGCTCAAATTGTTCTTGGCGAAGGAAAACGTGTATATAGATATACACTAACCGCAACAATTAAAAGATCACTCTTTTTTCGTCAAAATTTCGACTTTTTCAACATCTACATCGCCGTGGAAAAGAATCGGAAAAAGATGTTGGGAAAGCATTTCAAGGCGTGAATATTCGTCTTTAAAAATCGCGGTAACAAAAAGGTTTGTATTAAGAGGTAAGGCCACAGTAGAACTTTCAAAAAATCGACCGTTTTTGCTCAAACGGCGCTTTATCATCATAAGAATAACTTATTATTCGATTTATAGCAAGACATTTTTGTTCACCGACTTTGAGCGTATAACGTAAGCCCACCTCTGGCATGGCCTAAACTTTAAACGCGTTTTTCTCAAAACAGCTTTTTTCCCATTGGCGTGACAAATAACTTCAACAATTTTCACTCGATTTACTTCAAATTTAAAAGTTATGTTCCTAATTGCATTTCGCAGAGAAGTACGTACGGAATTTCTGATTAATCGAAAACTTTTCATTTTATGAGCAGTTTTATACGAAATTTTTCACTAAAAAATCATTCAAATACCTACAACTTTTGAATAAAGCAATATTTTTTGAATTCCGTACGTACTTCTCTAGGTATTCTAATGTAGATTGACGAGAATTTTTGTTTTTTTTTCTAGGTAAAAAATTGTGGATGCTAAATGTCACGCCGCGGAGCGCCTAAAAAAAGATAACAAAGAAAATATTAGTAGTCGGCCATTTTGTACATCGAATATGTATATGTATATGTATATATATATATATATATATATATATATATATATATATATATATATATATATATATATATATATACACACACACACTTTCTAACAGCTTGATATTCATACTAAATAGATGTGTAATTAATTTTATAAGTGAATCACTTTTTCATACGAAAAAAAATTGTTAAATTCGCACATGATTTTATACCCGTTACTGTGGCGTAACCCCTTAAACCGAAGTTATTGTTCGTTGACCGACAAAAAGAAGAAATTCATCAAATTTGAGCAACTGTAAGATTATGCGCAGAGAACGAATTTTTTCTTAGGAGAACCGCTTCCGCAGTTTTGAAGAGCACAAATTCCGCTTGGAGTTTTTTTTTTTAACGAGCTCTGGGCGACTTTTCTGACTGGGCTGTCAACACAATGCATATTTCGTCTCTCGACGATCGTAACTCGCAATCGTGCTCTCCTGTCGATGCCGTCACACGGCATCGACAGGAGAGTATTCGGAAGCTGAGTTTTATTTAAATTATACCATCGGAATTTTTTATATGCTTTTTTTTACAACTTTGGTTATCACGAAATGCAATTTAAAAAATGTGCAAATCCCGGAAGATGACACCTTATTTTCGTTCAAAGTGGCGTAACTCCATGAGAAAACGAATAAATCTTCGATAACGGGCCAACGTTTCTTAGTCGAGGATGTAAAGCCATATGCGAAAAGTCAGACCCGTGGATTTTGTCTTTCCGCATCCCCCAAGGTCGTAAACGTTTCGAAATATAAATACGGAATGCTAACTTGCGCTTGAAAATACGAAAATTTGAAAAAAACCGGTCGCATTTGCGTTATCCAAAGTTACCGAACGTTTGAGAAAAAATTACGACTCTAAAAATCGTCTTATTCATGCAGCATTTTATGGAGATGACACGCTGACCACAATTTTTATCTAATAATTTATACACTCAATAACTCTAGATGCCTTGCATAAACTGCTCACGCGTGTAAAAAATCGAACGATTCCGTAACGACGATAAAAACGGGGGGTCGCCAAATGTTCGAAGAACATATTAATGATAAAACTCAAAAAATGTGACTAGCGGAAGAAATTTTGTAGCTGCGATTTTTCAGAATAAAATGTAAAAATGTGCACATTTACTGAATTTGCGGGAAAATTTTTATTCCAGTTTATCGTTGGGTATAATAATCGATTGTAGCTTATTTTTTTATTAACCCTTCGTTGTCACTGTGGGTCCAAACTATCCAGCGTCGCTGATTTTTTTGCGACTTTTACTCTTTACGATTTTTTATTTGCATTTTGCTATCCGATTGTTGATAAAACCATTTTTCGGCACATATTATGCAATATTTAAAGTATGTTCATGAATTTTTTCATAGCCATCCGACCGATGGTCATGTGACACGCTTGTCGCACTGGGTCAATTTGACCCAGTTTATTTACGTAAGTGTGACAATGAAGGGTTTAGCGGCACTGTAATTTACCAATGATCCAAAAGGGCCCTCCTTATGCCTCCATAAAATACAGCCAACTGTGCAAAAGGAATTGACGAACAAAAATGGTGCACTCATTTTCCATAGAGCTGTTCGATAAGCTGTTTAAGGGGTGTCACCAGTGTGATACTTTTAGAAAATCGATGTTTTTTTGCCTTTTTCGATAGTTTATACTTTCAAGAATATCACTGTTATTTATATCATTTATATCAATATCATTTTATCTTGCAAAAATCGATAGTTAAATCTTTAAACGCGTTTTTCTCGAAATGAGATTTTTCAAATTTGCTGACATTGAAACTCAAAGAGCAATTATCCGATTGACTTGAAATTTGAACTGAGCACTCTTGAATATATTTACTCTACAATGACGTAGGATATTTTTTATTGGAAGAAAATTGACGATTTGGCATTGAAAAAAACGACCATTTTATAGGCAAGAAAACAGACTTTTTTCATAACTACGCCATTTTGTTAGATTTTGATATTTTTCGAAAATCCTACGTCATTGTACAGGAAACACCTTCCAGTTTAACGACATTTTTTCCGTTTTCGATTTCAGCTACTCTATCGGCCGGAATCATGTCAGCAGTGGAGGAACTTTTTTTTTGCGCCTCCGAAGGCCGCGCATAAGTCGCTTGGATCTCAATATTTTTCTATGAAAAAATTATGTAATATAGGTCAAATATAGCCAAACATATTCTTAATTTTCCGAAACATTTAATTGAGTACTTTTCTTCCAAAAAAAAACCCGAAATTCGCGTTTTTTTACAAGCTTTTATTTAACTTGACTTTTTGTGAGATGCAAAATGGAAAATCGATATTTCACCCACTTCCCGACTACTTAGAGCTCTGAAATTTTGAAAACGTGCATAGAAAAGGTGACAATGCAGGGACCGGGTTGAAATTCCGAACTTTGAATGCTCCGACGGTTCAAAAATTTGAATTTTAATGTTCCGAAATTCAAGATGAGGTTGAAATTCCGAAAGAATATTACACGAAAGACAAAAACTCCGAAAATCTGAACACCGTCAAAATAATTCGGCTAATGGAAGTTTTAAAAGATTCAAAATTTTCAATAAATCGACGAATTATTTCAATAATTTTTTGGTATTAAGAATTGATTTTGGGTCAATTTTGAAATTTGTCTAGACAATGTTATACGTTCTACATCATTTACAGTCAACTGTGTAGACTTTCGCTGGCATGATCTTCACATGGGGGCTGGGTTGAAATTCCGAACTTTGAATGCGCCGACGGTTTAAAATTCCTAATTTTAATATTCCGAAATTACAAGGCTCGTCAAGATCATGCCAGCGAAAGTCTACACAGTTGACTGTAAATGATATTGAACGTATAACATTTTCTAGACAAATTTCAAAATTGACGTAAAATCACTTCTTAATCAAAAAAAAAAAATCTCGAAATAATTCGTCGATTTATTGAAAGTTTTGAAACTTTTAAAACTTTCAGAGCCGAATTTTTTTGACGGTGTTCAGATTTTCGGAGTTTCGTCTTTCGGGGTAGTATTCTTTCGGAGTTTTGAGCGGTCTGATCATTCAAAGTTTGGAATTTCAACCCGGTCTCACAATGTATGATAAGGAATCATCATAAAAAAAATCATGATGATGATGATGATGATGATGATGATGATCATCATCATCATCATCATCATCATCATCATCAGGAATCAAATAAATACCCGTAAGATGTTCAACTTTTTATGTAACATTATCGATATTTAATCGTCCATATAAAATCTCACTGACACATCCAAACAAATGCGTAGCCTACTGTGTTTGTATGTGAAAAGTTTATATGCAGCAATTAGTCGTAAGTTCAATCCCAATTAGAGTCTTTTATTTTTCACAAGCATTCCATGTACCTAACGTACAAACTCGTAAACTAATGAACTACTAGTAACAACTAACTAGTAAAATCAATTTAAAGACTAAAAAGTAGAAAATAATTTTTATGTAAAAAAAATATTTAAAAAAGCAAGCTTTTATTTAATGTACTAAAAAGTAGAAAATATTTTTTTTTCACCAAGTCACCTATATGTGGCTATGAATAAAAGTTTGGGGCGCTCAAAATTTGGACATATAATCTTGAATTTCCATAAATCCGTTAACATATCGTGTTTAATTTACTGTCAAACAACCTTAGAATTTGTAAATAAAAATCCTGAAACTGAGTATAAACGTGTGATAATAATTTCTCTAATTACTATTGTGCCAAATTAAATACGGTTAATGAAACTGAATTGATCGAATTCATTAAACGTTTAAAACGTTTATCGCCCCAAGCTTTTATTTATAGTCACATATACGTGAATTGGTAAGAAATGTTTTTTCTACTTTTTAGTACATTAAAAAAACATGTTTTTTTTTTAATATTTTTTTTACATATAAATTATTTCACTCGATCCTTCCATGGTCAGTTGGCGGAGCGATCGGTGAAGCTTGTGCGATTGCTTTGGTATGTCGACTTTTCAGATATAAACCAGTACATTGTTATGTTTAAAAGAGCGATAGGCGATAGCTGATAATGAGAACTACCTGGCAACACATAGTTCATCCATATTGCCTTCATAGCTGAATCATTGTAAAATGTGGAGTTCGAACGTTCTTACACTCTTAAATTGACAAGCATTTCACAAATGAATACTGATTTTATATACGTATTTTCCCGTATACGTAATAATACGTATTTTCCCCGTGAATACGTCCAATAGGAGTTTAATTTTTAAGTTTCCACAAGTTCCGTTACGTCATTTTCGCAAAGAGGCATATTGAAATCTACAGAGTACATCAATTTCTTATGAAACATCGTGAATTACGCTGCAAATTAAGCGTCCACGAACGCGCAATTAATACGCCTGGAAGAAATATTAACTACGTCGCAATTGAGGGGTCTTCTCGCTTTAGACGCTAAAAAAGGCTGTTTTCGTGATTTTTTGATAGGTTTATATTATCGATATTGATATAAAAGTTGTTACGCTTAATAAATACACTTTCGAAAGACATTTATAAGAAAATTATTTATTCACGTCACTCTTTATAGACGAAAATGATAGTTAAAAAAAATGGCTTAAAAAAATTGTAGGTCTGCGCTGTTGATGAAATCTCGGAGATGGATCATCCGAAACAAAAAAATCAAACTGTTTTAGATTCAGTATGTTAACGGCACTAGTGCATATCATACAATTTTTGATATATGCGAAAATAACAAAATGGCGGACATTTTTCGAAAAAACAAAAACGTGTTTTTCACCGTTTTTTTTGGCAAAAAAATAATAGTAAATAAACAGGAGGATCGGTTCAGTAGTTTCGAAGATTTGATCAACAAGCCTTAAAAAACGAGTTTAAAGTTTGTTTGGGTTACATAAATACATACAATTTTTTTTTTAAATGTATTTCGAAAGTGTTTTTATTGAGGTCTTATATACGCGATTTCGCCGATTTTCGAAGATACTTTTCTAGACGCGATTGAAAAAAATGACGCATATATTGACAACATTTTTTTTTACATATCATTTATGCACATGGTTAAGTATATGTATAAAAAAAATCAGAAGTATTAACAAATGGCGGAGATACAACATATTTCCACGATTCACTTTTTTAAACCTTGTGAAAGTTCTAACTCTTGAACGAAGGTCTAGATCGCTTCGAAAAGTTTACAACATATTCTTAGTATCATTATCTATCGTGTGAACCACCGAAACAAAAATTTCAATGACACAAAAAAATATTAAAAATAAAATACCGACGGAAAATTGAGCAAAAAAATTTAAGTTTCGAATTTTTATAATAAATTTTTGAAAATAATATTGTTGGTTCACCCTGACGATACATTCATTATGCAATTATAAACACGTTCATTTTTGTAGACATCCGCATCGATGTCGAGAACTTTCACCATCAACGCGCGCGCAAAAAAGTACATTGCTTTATTATGTTATATCTCCGCCATTTGTTAATATTTCTGATTTTTTTTACATATACTTAACCATGTGTAAAAATGATCTGTAAAAAAATGTTGTCAATATATGCGTAATTTTTTTTAACCGCGTCTAGAAAAGTCCCTTCGAAAATCGGCAAAATCGCGTATATAAGCCCTTAAGTGTAACAACTTTTATCTATAATATAAACCTATTAATTAACTATAAACTTAATTTTAATTTAATTTAAGTTAATTAATAGGTTTAACTATAAACCTATTAATTAACTATAAAAAAAATAATTAACCTATTAATTAACTATAAACAATATCTATAATATAAACCTATAAAAAAAATCATGAAAATAGCCTTTTCTAGCGTCTAAAGTGAGAAGACCCGTTAACAATTTTCCATAAGAAAGTGTGCTATAATTCCTAGATTCTATTATACACATATACACCTCATTAGAGAAAGCTCGTGCACGTATCTTGCAAATATTGCGATACTTTTCTTGAAAAATAGAGCATATCCTTGTCAATTTTACACATTTTCAAACGCAACGTCAGCAAAGTGAACTGCTAATTTAATTTTCTTTTTACTTTTTTACAGGTAAGGCACTAATAATCTTCACGGTCGCAGCGGTTATTTAAGAAAATTCCACAAAAAAAAACTGATCGCGGTCTGTCAAGCAGTATGGTGTTGAAGTTTGCATCGTTGGAACGCAACAAAAGTTCTTTTTTAAATTTTATTTTCCATAACTTTATCATTGTAGAAGATATTTTCATATAGATTTGTATTGTAAATCGCTAAACAAATGTCTTAAGGGGTTACGGCCACTTGCGATTTTGAAAAAATCGATATTTTTTTTATTGCTTTTTTTTTGAAGTACAAGTATCTGAGAATATGTCCTGAAAATTTCAAGTCGATCAGAACAAAATTGACTGAGATATGAGCGTTCAAAGAGAAGAATCCGTTGTGTAAACGACCGGCTAATTGAAACTTTAAACGCGTTTTTCTCAAAATGGCATTTCTGTAGTCGGTGACCAAGATTACTCGAACACTAATGAACCGATCTTCTTGAAATTTTGCAGGCTTATTTAATACATAAAAATGTAGTCTTTAATCGTTCGATTTTTTTTTCGAAAAAAATAGCCGTTTTATAGCCAAAAACGGCCGTTTTTTTTCGTTAAGGGGTAAGGCCACTGTAAATTTTTTGAAAAATCGATTTTTTTTTATTGGCTTAAAAAATAGTTTAAACCCTCTAGAATAAGAAAAAAAAGGTCCTGTGCGAAAAAAAATTTGTTGTCCTTAGGAAATGAAGGTCGCCGCCAAGCGTGTCAAAACCCAAACAAACTTTAAACGCGTTTTTCTCGAAACATGGTTTTTCAAAATGGCACGCAGCATAACTCGAACAATTTTCATTTTTTTTACTTGAAATTTTAACCAGATGTGAACATTTACATTATCTTGAGAATGTCGATCGGAATTTTCAAGAACTTTATTTATTGATTTTTTATTAACAAAAAACTTGCCGTTTTTTTCGTCAAAAATCAATTTTTTTTTTCAAACGCACGCCAAATCCACAAAAATTGATACTTTTTAAAATCCGATCGACATTCTCTAGCTATAGCCCTCTAGATTAATGGTTTTTTTTTTGTTCTAGATTCAAAAGTGCACCAGTGGTGCTGCGTGCCGCGGAGCCCTGGAAGCAAAACATGTCCCGGGAAGATAGCTGTGGAACCGCCATTTTGTTTTTTTTTACTGTAAAAAAATTTTATAATAAAGTTTAATGTATGCCCGATAATACCATTAAAAGTTTTTTTTCAAATACCTTCAATTTCGGGAGCAAAAAATTAGTGAAAAAACCTTTTTTTGGGCCGTTACAGTGGCCTTACCCCTTAAAACCGAACCATTCACTTTGACTGTCCGCCATTTTGTGAAAAATGAATATTTTTTAAAATCCTTCGATTAAAGACTAGTTTATACTTATATTTGACTAAATCATTCCGCATTTTTTTTTCAGATGATCCACTTCGCCGCAACGTTGGTCACCGCAAACCGTGTATATAAAAACATTATTTCATTGACGGCCATTTGCCACTGAACAATGTCATATTTTTCAATAAAAAAATTACTGAAAGTTCTTCAAGATGTGTTCTTTAAAATGGTATTATGATCGATTAAAAAAGTTTTGTAGTTTTCTTTTTAAAAATTCATGAAAAAGTCCTTTTTTTGCGCTACAAGTGGGGGTAAGGCCTTAAGAAATGGTCGAAGGATTTTTGTAGGCAAAATTTACCAAAAGAAATAAAAGGAATTCACAAATATTGATTTTTGTTACGGAACCAACGACGCAAACGTCAACTTCATCAAGTTGAGTTATAAAAACGAAACATGTACATTTTTATTCAAACTTCAATCTATTTCAATTTCAAATCCATCTTCGAGATTTCGTCAACAGCGCAGACCTACAATTTTTTTAGGATATTTTTTTAACTCCCATTTTCGTCTATAAATAGTGACTTCAATAAATAGATACATTTTTCAAATGTATTTCGAAAGTGTATTTATTAAGTGTAACAACTTTTATATCAATATCTATAATATAAACCTATCAAAAAAATGCATGAAAATAGCCTTTTTTAGCGTCTAAAATGAGAAGACCCCTTAATAAAAATACGTCACAATCAATTATTATACCCAACGATAAGATGGAATAAAAAATGTCGCGTAAATTCATTAGATTTAGACACGTTTACATCTCCTCTAAAAAGTCGCGACTGGAAAAATTTTCCTGCTACTCACATTTTTCTAAGGTTTATCATAAATATTCTCGTCAAATATTCAGTGACCCCCCGTTCTTATTGTCGTTACGGAATCTTCAGAATTTTTCACACGCGTTAGCGGTAATTTTCTAGATAAGTGACTTTTCCGAAAAATGGGCCTAAAATTACTTTTTTGCTATTTTCTTATTTATTGGATTATATATGACGATATTCAGTCGGGGGAAGCTTAAATTCACCTCATCCCTCCCCCATAAAAAGTTATAGGGTTTTGAAGTTCGCGGAAACGCGTGATAAAATAGGGCATTTTTGAACATTTCGACGCCTATATTGGCTTTGTTTGGGTTTTAGAAAAATTCAAAATTATTTTTAACGTTTTTTTGCTTGTAAAAAAATTGTTTATGAAAAATGTCAGCTTCCCTCGACTAAATATCATCATTTATAACCCAATAAATGATATTTTATCGGAGAAATCGGATAATATTTTTCGGAAAGGTCACTTATCTGAAGAATTACCGCGTAAGCAGGTAATATCGAGCATCTAGAGTTATTTAGTGTATAAATTATTAGATAGAAACGTGGCCAGCGTGTCATCTCCATAAAGCGCCGTATAAACGAGACGATTTTTAGAGTCGTAATTATTCGTCATTAGTTCAGTAAATTGGCTTCAAGCTTTACCAGTATACTGGAATGCATTTTCATTTCATTATAGACGAAAATCAGTTAATTGTTAAATATTCGGGTTCGTAAAAGGTCAATGCACTGCCTCGAACTTTCCGTAGCTTTTTTTTCGCCAGTGAGGTATTTATGCTCAAAAACGATATAATAGAACTTATTGAAACGTCGAAGATTAACTTTTATCGGACAAATCGAAGTCTTGTCCGATCTTCCTCTCACTTTAGATGCTAAAAAAGGCTATTTTCATGATTTTTTTGATAGGTTTAGATTATAGACATTGATATAAAAGTTGTTACATTTAATAAATACACTTTCGAAATACATTTTAAAAACATTTATTCGTTCAAGTCACTATTTGAAGACGAAAATGGTGGTAAAAAAATGTTCTAAAAAAATTGTAGGTCTGCGCTGTTGATAAAATCTCGGAGATGGATCATCCGAAACAACGATTTTCGATATATGCAAAAATAACAAAATGGCGGACATTTTTCGAAAAAAGACAAGATAAACGTTTTTTTCACCGTTTTTTGGCAAAAAAAATAGTAAATATCAAAAATGTTATAATCCTTGATATGCGCTATAGCTATAGTTGTAAAAAATATGTGGTTAAAATTTCATAAGAATCGGTTCAGTAGTTTCGAAGATTTTATCAACAAGCCGTCGAAAAACGTTTCGAGAAAAACGCGTTTAAAATTTGTTTGGGGTACATAAATACATCAAAATTTTGTTTAAATGTATTTCGAAAGTGTATTTATTAAGTGTAACAACTTTTATATCAATATCTATAAAATAAACCTACCAAAAAAATTAATGAAAATAGCCTTTTTTATCGTTTGAAGTGAGAAGACCCCTTAAAGAAAAACAATATTCTCTAACATCCATCGATGCAGCTCTCGACTCTCTTTAGAAATGTCCCACAAATTAAAATCGCATAAAATAATTGAAAACAACATGGCCCCGTCAATTACCCGAATGTAACCGAATTGTAATACAGTAACGATTATCAAACAGTATTTATATCCGTTCGTACTAATTTTGAGATACACTCCGCACTTCCCCATGCGTGTACTTGCTGCAAAATGACAATTCGTAACAAGTCTTCTCGCGACAGTAGCGCCGCGATGAGCATTTTTTTAATCTCCCACTCAAAAATCCATTTAAACATATGCTTCCTCACCGGTTGCCCGTAAACTCAATTATCTCGTTCTCGTTTACTTTGAACTCGGAATCCTTGTAGCCCCAGCCGTTCCACTTGAGCAATTCTTGCCTGCAACGAAAAACGGAAACAGCTTCGATTAATAGAGCCGAAGTGAAAAAAACAAGCGGTGGGCTTTTTAAACTCGGCATTTCCGGTCGCGCGACGAAATTTCGTGATAAAAACGCAACGATCGCATTTGCGTACTCGTTTACGTCGATATTCTCGGATTATAATTCGTGACATTTCAGTGGCTATTCCCCATTTCGATAAAAAAAAAAACTACACAACCTATAATCGGGTAATATCAGATATTTCCGTTAGTAATAACAGAACTGAGTATCGCAACTATTCCAAGTATACCGCTGCGAATGTTTAATCCCACGGCATAATGGCCGGCTTTGACAGACGCGCTTTATTGCGTTACAAGAGACATGTGTGAGCGTCGAGAGTTTCACATATGATTTGCACTCCCTTTGTAACTTTGAGTATACGTTATTACATCTCGTATTAGTTTTAATCCGTACACGAATGAGTCACCGAGTCTCCGCGAAGAGGCGTGGCGTTTTCATGCATGGTATATTGCTATCCCTCTCCCCCCTCTCTCACTCTCTTTCTCTCGCGGCAAAATTTCATGTTATCACATGTTTGCCAACGGCCACGCGATAGAAAACGTTTTTGTAATCTCATTCGTGCGGTCTCGAGGGTCTAAAGCGTAAAGCACACACGTGTGACACTAAACTCGAGTGGCGAACAGATAAGAGAGCTTTATACCTTCTCTTTGGCACTGCGCTTTCGACGCTTATCGTTCCATTTACACCGGCCCCAATATCCTCGCCGTTTATCATTGTTTCCTTCGACATTTCGTCCAAACCCACGTTATAAAGCAACGTTATTTATTCTCGAGGCTCTACTTTTGTTCGAAATATATCTTCCCCGTCTGCCTATCCCTCTCTCTCTCTTTCTCTCTCTCTCTTTCTCTCTCTCTCTTTTTCTTTTTCACTCTTAGTGAAAAGTTTACGAGAACGAGAGTATGCAAACGCGTGTGGTATTCGTTCGGTGCGTTTTAACTACCACGGTGCACCGCTGTTGACTATCTGCCTCGGCACGACACGAACAAACCAAATTTAAATCGATACACGGGCCCCCGCCCGCTCCGAATAGTTTGGCTCCCTACTCTTCGCCTACCGCGGCGCGCCCCCCGCGGTCGATCGGTCAAGCGTACAAAGCCACGGTCGGTAAAGACGCGCCAGCCCCATCGCCCGAGAACACGGTCTTACATCATACTGGCCCATGGTCTTACAGGTCTGGAAACTCCGGCGTTTTTGCATGGTGGAAAGTGTCATCGTTTTTCCTCACTATAGTGAGGAAAAAACGTAGTTCCTCATTTACCCACTGGAAGCACTGTCAAGTAGAAGTAATCTTGTAGATATAGATATACAGCAATGGAACAATAACCTCCTGTAAGCCAGTACACGTGTTCACGTTTCTAGAAATCTAAACTACCTGAAACGCTCCGGTAGAACCGCATAGTGTGGACCCGGCCTTATCCTTCGCTATATTTTATTATATTCGATTGGGCATGCGACAGGTCGCCTATCAATAACACCAAAAACGGCAAAAACAATTTTTTGTAAACAACAAACTCGTTAAACTCTGGCAAATCGATAAAAACAGTGCCTTTCAAACTTACACAATGCGTTCATTTCTTTTTTTTTTATTCCTCTTCCAATATATTTATTTCCAGGTTCTTATTAACATTGTTAAAAAAGCAAAAGCAAAAATCAAAGTTGTAGAAACGAGGAATGCAATATACTAAGAATAAGCATTAATTATAAGGAACAAAAATGTAGACTGCACAAATTTGTTCATACCCCATTTACTCAAATGGCGAAAGACCAAATAAAAAGATTACTGAAGTTAGAACATACGAGAAATACAGTCTACTGAAATAATAATTCTCATTCTGCCCGGGGGTTTAGGAGTGAAAAAATACTCAATCATTTTCCATTTATGGCAGTAGTCTGCTCTAGAGCGACATTTTTTACGTCATTTTTGGGTTGGAGTAACTTTCAAACCGTTGAAGTTGTCTTGATGAAATTCTACATATGTATTTATTGTTCCTTTGAGAATGTATCTACATTTAAAACAAAATGATTTTAAATATTTTCATGTAGTTTTTTATTTTTTTACAACATGGTCCGCCGAAAACCGCTTCAATCGGCGCCTATTCTGGGGGATGTATGCATCTGAAAAAAAAATATATATATATATTCTCAATCAGTATGAGTATTCTGAGCACTGGTAGCACAATTAGTACTTAAAAAAATTTTGTTACAAAATGGCGGCCTGTTAAACTTTGATTAACGATATTTCATACATTTTCGGGTATTCGACGAGTTATAAAATATAGGCAAAATTATTGTTCGACTCAATTCTGCTACCAGTCCTCAGAAAGAGGCTATCGAAGGTATGTGCAAAACTTGAGCTCGGTCGGTCAATTAGTTATCGAGATATCGTGGGTGCCGATTTGAAAGACATAGCTCTGAGATAAACGCGTTCAAAGTTTTGATACCGTTGCATGAGGTTTGCGCGCGGCTTGCTTATAATTTCTATTACTCTGCTAATTTTTGAAATATCAATAAACGGTTTTCACGAGCGTATGAAGACAGGTCTAAGGAATAATAAAATGAAGAAAAAAAATCGATTTTGTCAAATTTCTAGACTAGACTACTGCCTTATATCGCTCTTACAAATATTGATTCTATTCGTTTTGGTTACACCTTTCTACACTTCTTACGCCTTCTGAGAACTTACTATTGCTGTATCTATTGAAATTGTAGAAAGTGTAGCTAAACCGAACAAACTCTATGTTTATGTCAAAACATCTGCGCTTTTGCACAGCTGTTCGGACCTGCGTTTGATTGGCTAACTTCTACCTAGCAGCGCTTCAGGTGGCAGAAGCGAGAACTGCCCATTTGCCTCATTATCTGAGTCACTCCCCACTCTGGGAGTTTTCAGACCTGTATGTAAGACCGTGTACTGGCCTAGGCACCCAATGAAATTTCGGTGGTGGAGGTCACTCGACTATTGAAGCCGAATTTATGGTGTCGCTAGTGTCGAGGGGTTTTGTTTTGATCACGGGTTAGGCTATAACGCGAGTGCGTGGGTATTGTTGTCTGTGCATACAACATCCCCCGATTGCAGCGTCCTAGCGTCGAGCTTCGGCAAAGGAACCATGTGAACTAACGGAGTTTCCAGGCCCGTATGTAAGATCGTGCCCGAGGATAATCGCGATAAACATAACCTCGGAAAAATGGCAACGCGTGCCATCGGCAAAGGTCATCCACGCAAATTTAACATCGATCGGGTACCCGGACAGCCGAAGAAACGCAGAAAAATTACACTCGTCTTCGACGAGGATAAAAGACGGTAATTATACGAAACATCTCGATCATTCGTGCACGTTATTTTTATCGTCACTGCCTGAATTCTTCAATCCTACTGTTGGTGACAGAGAATTCTTGGGTGGCTTTCACAAGAGAAAGGTTCAAAGGAAGAAAAAGGCACAAGAGGAACTCGAGCAAAAGTTGAAAGAGGAGAAAAAAAGGATAAAGCAGGATGTAAGTAGCTGCGCCTTCTTATCAAAGCCTTTTTTTTTTAATTCACTATGAGAATTGCTATACTTGTCGCTGGTTTTGATACAAAGATTTTCGCATAATCTTGATGTGAGAGACTTTCTCGCTGTGAGAGATAACTGTATTAGCTTATGCTGCGGAGCAACAGAAAAGGACCGTTTGGGAGCATCTTCCACATCACTTCAGGAAAAAGGCACCTACCATCTGAACCACCATCAGTGTACAAGAGATAGCTGATTTGCTGATTTCAATTTTCCTCTGAGACAAATGGAATTTTAGTTAAGCGGAAAGATACACTTGCCACTTTGTTAAGGGGCTACATCTACCTACAGGCCCGAAAAATGGCCAAATTCCGATTTTTTTTTCTGGGAAACGGTGGGTGAAAAAGAGACGCACGTTTTCTAAACATAAAGGTACATATATTAAGAGGCTTAAGAAAAAAACTGAAAAACAACAAAAATATGGCCATCGGCAGATGATTAAATTTTTTTTCGTGACCTTTGGGGGCGGACACTCCGGCTTAACCCTTCGACTGCACACTGGGTTTTGACGCCATGATCTTTGTTGTGCAAGTACGTATTTTTCAACGCATCTCCCACTTTAAACGAATGTTTGGGCATTCAATTTTTATTTTTGAGAAACAAAATTTTGAGCCGTAAAATAATTATTAGCGACTACAAAAAAAACAAATGCAGATGTACCGAAATACAACAATCTGAAAAACATCTTGGTCCAATCGACCCCACATGCAGTCAGGGATATGTAGCGGAAGTGTCCAGTTGAAGGGTTAAATGGTCCATCAGAAATCTAAAAACTAAACGAGTATTCAAGTTAACAATGAATACGAGTCGTTGACGATCGTCGATATTTATAAATAATTTTTTTTAACAAGGCAGCGAAGAATTAAAAGTCAAGCATACAAAATCTATGAACGAAGTCATTTTTACGTAACTATTAAAACATGAAGCTCGATCTAAAAAACGTGAGTTCAACGAACTCTAAATGTTTTTCATTGTATCTCCTGTAAATTTGGAAACAATCCATCCCGTGATATGACCACCGACTTTGAAAACAATGTTTCGAAAAAAACGCGTTGAAGGTTTAAAGTACCACTCGCCAGACCGACTGTTAGAAGCCGTAGCTTATTCAATTTTAGGAATATTTCAATTAAATTTTCAGGGGATGTAGCTAAAAGGTGACATTAACGGATAAAAATATTTTTGGAAAATGCAATTCTTTTACCCACCTAGATAGATATAGCTCGTTAATAAAGTCTAGCTCATAGTTTGCACATATTGTAATCTATTCGGAGTGTAGCGTAAGTGTTGAAGAAATAGCCGCAAGTCCAATATATCCTTTCCACAAATTAGTCAGGGTTTGAAAAAAAAAGTGGAATTCTGCATTGGCTCAGAACACTAATGTCTGTCACTTGGCCTATTAGAGCGAATGCACAAATGGCTGCCAAAGCTGCTGGAATGCAAATGAAGGACGCTCCTGAAGCTTCCAAAATGATTGTTTCCTAATTAATGCACATGGATCCTACAAAGCGTGTCTTGACTTTGAATACAATGTGTTAACTGTTTTCAGATATTAATACTGTCACATTCTCTTACTTATGTCAACTTGGTATCGTCCAGTATGCATGTGCACTCAAATTTGTGGAGGAAATTATCGTCATACTGTCTTCCAGTCATACTTATACTCCTATTTATATTGTCACCCATGTTATTCCTGTGTCCTTCAATTTTCAGGTAATCCTATCGCTGGGCTTCAATCCACAGGATTTTCATAATCTTTTTTTGAGGTTCACTAAACATATTGATAATCGTCTCTGTAAAATTTCAGGGTCGGTTATCGACGTAATTACAGAAAAAAAAAAAAATTAAAATTGCGTGTTTTGTGAAGGAATTCCGAGCCGACATACAAAAACCCAATTTCCGGTCGCTACAAAAGTGTATATAACAGTGGGAATCCGTTCGGTTCTTAAAAATAATCAGATTTACATACTTAACACTTGTATTAATCCAATGCTTTCAGAAAAAATTACGCTTATTGGCCTAATTTTGATGTAATATCAAGTTTAATTTGAACTTCCGGTATTGGATTTATTACCACTTGCTACGATAAAGAGACGTGACAGCAAGGCAACAGCTGACTGTAGTCCTAACCTTATCTCACTGATTCGAATTTACACACATATTTCATTTTTAACCGACATATTTCGCCGACAAAAATTTTCCACGCTTTTTACCAGTCGTGGCCCGAATACAGTGCTTTATATTTCCCGCACCTGACATTGTTTTGACAGATCGACGTTGAAAAGCATGGAGGTTAAACTCGCCAGGTTGAGTACAAACAGAGACGGAAGATAGAACCAATGTTGCCAAATATCAAACCTAGAAATACTGCGCGAATCGTTGAAATAACTATTTTTCCATGTTTCTAATTAAATGTAAACTTCCATTGAACCGTTTACACATGGAAAATTTTGGTTATTACAAATTATTTTTTTTTTGCATAGGTTAAAAATATAAATTGTACAAGTCTCAAGTATGAGCAGTGGTACGACTAGTGTGAAGCGATAGGATTACCTTAATCCTTGAAAGTAAGGCTTTACATGAGAATTTCAAGATATGGACCTCAGCTGGAGGATTCCAGAATTATTGCCTGAAGAATTGCTGTTGTTCCATTCTAATGTGACTTTTCGAACGTTTATCGTACGCTCTAGGCCCGCGAAAAGTACAAAAGTTTGTTGTCGAGTCGCGACGTTCCCGAATTGGAGGAACTGTGGTTGAAACACGAGTACGAAGATGAGGAGCGAACCGTCAGTATACTCGAGTTGGATGTCGCTGATCTGGCTGAGAGGAGCAATTCCATAGGGGCCAACAAGCCCGTCTACGAAGATGAAAAAGCATCGGAATCGGACAACGAGGAAATCGGCGACGAGGAAGAGATAAGCGGAATGGAGATGAAACCAAAGGTGGCCGTGAAAAAGCCTATCGTTGAGAAAAGCACGGCAGAGTCGCGGAAAAAGCAACCGGAAACGAAGAAAGAGGTCGCGCGCGCCGTTAAGAGAGCCGCTCTGAAGCAAGTTAACACGAGCAAAGTATTCCAACACAAACAGCGACTGGAACGTCAGAAGAACAAAAAACGCTCAAATCAGCTGAAAATGCGGCAGGAAAAAGTTATGAAAAAATCACGAGGAAAGATAAAAAAGAAATTAAAAAAATGACCAATGTAATAAATTCTTTTTTGTATAAATAAATTTTCCACCGCTCTGTCCACACATCATACGTAGTGGCGAATACCATTTAGTTTCGTGCCAGCGATAACAAAGTTTTCTTTCTCCTCCATACCTCAGACTTTGCCATTTGTTTTGGCCCACGGACAGATTGTTCTATTGAGGCATTGCTTGCAATTAGGAAAACGTGGCAAGCATATTTCCTGGCCGAATCCCACCAAGAGATGATTGACCTCGCTCCACAGATCTTTGGGCAACCACGACTCGAGCTCGTGCCTGGTTGCCTCGGGTGTTTTAGTCTCTTTCCGCACCCAACCCAGACGATTGCATATTCTGTGCACGTGAGTGTCGACTCCTATTCCCGATGTGACGTTCCAGGCCACTTGCATACATATGTGGGCCATTTTCGGACCGACGCCGGGCAAAGCGCAGAGTCCTTGGATCGTGTTTGGAATATCGCTGTTGTGGTCCTCGATTAGAATCTCCGAAGTCTTCTTGATATATTGTACTTTGCGCTGTGGATCAAAGTTCATCTTTGAGTCCGTTGACATTATTCATTCGCCGAGACAAGGTGGCACCTGGATGCCAACTTGCATTATTACAGGGAAATTTCAGGACATCCAAGAGTATCGCTGCTTTTTATGTCACGGCGTTGAATAAGTTCTCGCTGTTTTCCAACTGATGGCGTGACCAAAATTGCGCACGTGTACTTTAAGATGGTAACGCATCTATGAGGAAGTACTATAAGCAGGCTTGAAATTCAATGTATGTCATTTCGCTGAAGTGTAAACAACTTTTTTTTTCATAGTGTCAAACATGTCAAATTTCATGCCAAAAAGGAGTATTTGCGGGAAATTTTACTGCACTAATTTTTTTTTTAATTCGCAGCCGAAGCGCACAGAATTCTTGTTGAAACTTACGTCGACCATGCTCTGGCGGTAACAACATGCAGAGATTGGTTTAAATGCTTAAAAAATAATGATATTGATTGTGGTGAATTGGAGACATTACTTCATGGAGACTCATGTCAAACGCTAGCTGAACTCGCAGAATCATTAGGAGTTGATTACACAACAGTTTCGAAACGTTCGGAAGCAATAGGCATGATTTTTAACAATAAAGCTTTAAGACGGGATATACATTTACGACGATCAAAAAATGGTTTTTTTTAAATATTTTTTTTAAACGATAGAACTATATATGTAGAATATTTTCCTAAAGTTTCAAAGCGAAATTCGAAAAACTTCAATCGTTACCGTCCGTCAACGCTGTGCCTCACCGCTCGGATTCGGAGCGGGCGTGAACTTCAAACGCGTTTTTCTCAAAATTGCATTATCGAAATTGGCGTGCAGGATTACTCAAAAACTATTAAGCCGATTGAGTTGAAACTTGGAAGAAATATTGATAATATTGGTACCTTCTACTTGACGAGAATTGTTTTTGAAAAATTGAAAAAAAAAAAATACTTTTTCAATCCACATATTACAGAAATGTTGCGTGAAATGTCGATTTTTTTTGTAAATGCGTGCCATTTTCTTAAATTTGCATTTTATTCATTTTAATTACCGTCACATAGAAACTATACATGTTCTAACTGAAAACATGTTTGAATTTTTTGCAAATGAAAGTCTACGGGAAGCTAGACTGCACGCTGATTCGCAACTCCCGCGGCGACCTTGCTGTAACACTCTGCCACAGCTCCGTCATTTTGATGATGAATTAATTGAAAAAAATTGTTTTGTATACTTAAATATACTATTAAAATAAACCTAAAGTTGTATAATTGTAGAACAATTATTTCTTAGTTTAAAAAATCCCTCAATATTGCTTATTTTTTCCTGTCCAAATGTATATCCTGCCTCAAGAATGACATTTTTGAATAAAGTATTCATTTTCATGAAAAAAAAAAAGAACCTGAACTTAGGGTAAACCTACCAGTGAATGGACAAAAGGTGATTTATATTTAAAATCACTATAATTTAGCAAAAAAAAATCACAGCTATTGTTAAAACCGACTCCTCAGTTTAATGTCGAATTTTGATGCACGCAATTTTTCTAGTTTGTGGTACTTGCACACCGTGCAACTTGCGAGGAAAATCACTCAAGTGTCCGCCTCCAATTTGGTGGAAACTCATATATGTGATAAATCATTGAAAATGATTAGACACGTATTCTTTTTTATCAACAGAAAAATGCTTTAAGGGGAGAAACGACCCTTTAAAGAAAGGCGTGTCACCCCTTAATTTCATTTAAAAAAAAATGTATTATATAGTGGATGTTTCATCGCTTTACATTAGAAGAATTTTGGTTTTCGTTTCATTTAGATCGGTAGACTGCTTGTGGGTGAAACTGCAAAACCACCCCTCGACACGTCTTTCTTTGAGGGGTCGTTTCCCCCGTTAAAACCATTTTTCCGCAGATAAAAAAAATACGTATCGAATAGTTTTCAATGCTTTATCACATATATGACTTTCAACAAAATCGAAGGTGGACACTTCAGTGATGTTCCTTATTAGTTACGATACAGCTGTGCAGAGTAGGTGTTCAAAACGCGAAAACAATAGTTTTAATCAATTTTGAGGGTAAGTTTTACTTACATTACTTGGAAAAAAATCAATCTCTGGTTTTTAGCAAAATTTTTAAGTACATTCGTAGTAATAGGTCAGAATTAGACATGTTTATTCACTGGTGCTATACTCTCACCTCTTTCCAGTCAATGGACATATGGCCTCTGTTCTGATCATTCTCAACAGAGAAAAGTTTAGCTTAACTGCTGAAAATTGCTAAATTAATTATTGTTAATATATGACAACATTGTCATATCTGAACAATAATTAAGGGCAGGGTAGGGGTTTCAGCGTGAAAAAAAAACTTTTTCGCGATCTTTTTTCATCTATATGGATAGAGTGAATTTATTAAAACTCTTTGTATATTGTTTAGTGTCATTTCAAGAAAATTCCGTGAAATTTGTACGCGAAAATATCCACAAGCAAGCCGGTGCCGCGTTTTTCTCGAAACCACTTTTTCAAAGTCCGTGTTCACTGCCATTTGAAAACTACATGATCGATTTATTTCAAACTTGGTACACACTTTCTACATATAAAATACCTCCCCCCAACGGTTAGTTTGAGATTTTTTTTACATCGAGGGGCTTTTCCACCCCCAAAATGGCGGAATTTTTTGTGAAAAATAGCACTTTTCACTTTACATGATCACCAAAAATTTAGAAATGGAAAAAAAATTATCAAAGACCGCTGGGGGGAGGATTTGATGATACATTGACTAAATTTTAATGGTACTTGATTTCAGATAATTTCTAGCTGAGATACAGTGAACACCGCAGATCATGTTCTTGCAAAGGCGTTCTTGGAAAAGCTTCGTCACCTGCTAGTTTGTGGATATTTTCGCGTACAAATTTCACGGAATGTTCTTGAAATGACACTTAACAATGTACAAAAGGTTTCAAGACATTTTCTCTATCCATATAGATGAAAAAAATTCACAAAAAAGTGTTTTTTTTTCATGGTGAAACCCCTACCCTCTCCTTAATTTAGCAATTTTCAGCTTTTCAGATTTTCAATTCAGAAAATCAATTCATTCGTTATTTTATTTTTGGCAAAACTTAATTTTCTATTTCTCTGTCGAAACAAAGTTTGGTAGTTTTTTTGAGAATCAAGGCGCAACAGAGCATTCTGTATTTTCTACAAAATCGTAATAGAAAATATAATACACGTATCTACAAGAATATTATAATTGTTGCGCGACACAGTGATATCCGAATCTAGAATTTAATCAAAATAAAAATCGTTTCGCTTGACAGCGTTCGTCGAAACTACACGTCCATTTACTCACGGTTGAGCGTCCATTAACTGGTCATTTAGTTAATTCACTGGCAATTTAGTCATTGTGCTACTTATCTATCAATTCCTTCAATATTATGTGTTGCAATTACTTCGAATTTGTTTTCCTACCATTAGAATAATATCTTTTGGTAGATATGGCCATTGAAAAATTCGTTTTGATAATATTTCCATATTACAATACATCCTAGTCCTACAACATCTCTATACGTTTATAGTTGAGTCCCGTTCCTATGTTACTTTCGTCTAATACATTATTTCATAGCAGTTGCCTTGCGTCGTCGTTTGTTTAAAAGCATCGGTATCCGCCACATTGGAAAATCCACCGCATTATTTCCTGAGAAACTTCACGGATGGAACTACACGGCCCTCACCTTCCAAAAACCAACGGGATAGATGAGCTTGCCCAGAACGTCGTCCGGTGTATCGCGTATACTCTGGGGCGTACAACCGTGACTTTTGAGACGTTGGACAGCGGCGTGAGTGACTTGATCCTTCGTCTGACTGCTGAGCATAAGAGCGAGGAGCGTTTGGAATCTGGCCACCGGAGCGCTTGCTTCTGGATCGGCACAGGAGTCGCAACCCATAACATCCACAGGTGCCGTAGCGTGTTTGCGCATCTCCCTTATGTGGTCCAGAGTCTTTTCCCAATTGGGGGGTGTCCACTTCTCGTCCTCGTCTTTCAAATTTTTCTTCTCTCTCTTCGCCTCGTACTTGATCTCGACTGACCGACGCTTCTTCGTGTTTTCTTTCTTTGGCTCGAGTATCTCGGCAACGAAATATTTCGAAACCTCCTTCTTCTCAATATCTTCTTCGGCATTGACGTTCCCGCCGGATCGCAAATTTCGCCCGCTCTTCAAGCCAGAAAGCTTCGACATCCTTTTCATAGTGAATTTTTCAAATTTCCTCACGCTACGCTGTGAACTTCTGACAGTGACGAAGAGCGAAATACGTTTCGTCGAGGACGAAGCGTGTCAGATATATTTTCAAACTGGACGCGAATGTCGAGAAACAATCACTTGACGTCATTCGGAGAGTCAAAACGCAGGATTATTGACAGTTCAGCCAATCAATGCGCTGCTTCACGTTTTGAAGCCGTTTGATTCGTCGTTTACTTCGCCGTGAGGTGCGAAGTGAAATACCGACAGCGCCACAATTCGCAATTTTCACGTCCTAGAGATGGCGCAGCGATATTTCAATATGGCCGGTTAAAGTATAGCCTCAAACGTAAACAAATACTTCGTTCTCGATTTTCTACGAGTTGGCTATCGGATTTACATCCATGCTAGATTGTAAAGATGTTACTGCAGTGAATAATTTATTTTCCGCTCTTTTTTTGGCTACGTCAGTTCTGGATTTAAATTGTTTAAGGTTATGAAAGTCACTTGCAGGCTGCGAGAAGGAATGATTATATTTTTCAGAGCACACTTTTTACAAGGGATTTCTGAAATTATATTTATACACTTTATATAACAGAAATAACTTTCAGTATTGCTCGATTTATTATTTATGAAGATACAAACTTGGAAAGAATAAATCTTGTGGAGTGACAACAAACTCGTCTTGATGGCCTAAAGAGAGTAATTTTCCAAGCCAAACATCACTTTTTTTGAAAGAATTTATATTTAGGTGGCTTATGGAACGACAATTCACTTTTATTATCCGTCTTGCACCCTGGAACACATCAGAAACTCGAGTAATTTTTCGTTTTTAAAATTTTGTCCATTCTCTAGTGCAAATTTTTTTTCCGAAAAACTCCGATTTTTTCCGGAAAATTTCTGGAACAAATATGAATAATTCGGAGTTTTGCGGACAATTATTTTTACGCAAACATCTGAGTTTCTCCGAATTTCTCCGAATTTTTCCGAATATTTCATCATTTTAATTACGATCACGGGAAAATCTCGGAAATTATATGAAATAACAAATATAGATAAAAAATGAATTCTTACTTTTTGTTTGCTCAAATTATACTTCCTCCGGTTATCAAGTAACGCAAACTAACAAAATGAAAATGCATGACACCTGTTCATCAGTTACTGCAGCAATTCTTCCGAAGCATGTCGAACCTCTGCGGCACGCAGTATAACTGTGCCAATTTTGATCTAAAAAAAAGAAGTTTGTTTTATTAAGTCTACATGAGTGTAGCTACTGAACCACGTAGGGGATTTTCGATAAGTTAATTTAAACAATATTTATTAACAAATAACTGTCATTTCCTATGACTCAGATCATAGGAAAAAGAGAAATTTCTAGGGAAAAAATAAGAAATCATGAATTTTCAGTAAAAAAAAAATGTGTCTTTGAGAAATAGACCAGTCTGGGGAAGTGTGTCTTTGGGAAATAGAACCAATCTGTTTTAAATAATTTTTTTCTCCGAAAATCTCAAATATGACGAAAATATGAGAAATTATGAAAAATTTGAACTAGGATTGTTATCAATATATTTTGACAAAGTTTACTATATTAGCAGAGCTTCTGCCTTAGACCGCGAGAGGCGCCAAGACTTTTGGAGATAGCGAATTAAGGGCGTGTGTAAGAGGTGAGAATTCGTTTCCAAGTATTTTTTCTGAACGGCTTACGCTTCGGAAAAGAGGGTAGGACTATCCTTGTAATTGATTGAAAATAGAATAGACATTCTTTGTTTTTCCTTTTCGCGTTCCAAGACAACTCGGAAAGACGATTTTCAATGACTGAACATGTTCAATTGGAAGAGATGGACGATGGCAAATGCCTAAGAGCGAGGGAGACCGTGAGCTTTCGTTTTAAAAATCTGATTTCGCAAAAGCCAATACTCGGAGATTGAAAAAAACCAGCGTATTTAAGGTGTCAGAATATATATTTTTTTAAACACAATAAAAATTTCAACGCCGAAGAACAATATTAGTTTATAATATTTGATACTCAGAAACTAATAACTATTTACAAGAACGTGAATATTTGTGACGGTGCTATAGTTACGTGTTAAGGGGCCATCACAGTGTAAAATTTTCAAAAAATCCGTTTTTTTGCATTCTCGAATAGTATAGACGGTTATAAACATGCTGTTCATATACTTACATAAACTTAAGTCGACAATTTATTTTTAAAAATCGCACTCGAAACTTTAAACGCATTGTTCTTTATCTTGAAACGGAAGCTTTTTTTTAATTTTCATTTTTTTAACGAAAAACTCGAAGAAATAGGCTAAATTCGATATTTTTTTCGAAACGCCGCCATTTTGTGAATGTTTATAGAAAAAAAACATCCCTAGCAATATAGCGGCTTTCATACAGATAATATTTACGACCACAACCGTGTAAACCGTGAGGACTCCTTTTTTTCGAAGACATTTTCAACCGTTAATAAAAATGTAAAAAAAAATAAAAATAAACCTTTAAAATTTTATTTTATGTTTTCCATGAGTGCTTTGATTTGACATAAAAAGATCAGACTGATTAACGTATTTCAACCATCGAAAAAAAATCGCCAAAATTAGCTCTTTTTCTTTACACTGTGATGGTCCCTTAAGGTAGTACGAGCGCGCAATCTTGTTTTCTATAGATTTTGTTCAAATTTTAACCAGACATTCTTCATATCATTATGCATATTTGAGTGAAATTTCAAAACAGTCGACTATTTAGATTGGGAGGTAATGGGTTTTAAAATTGCAACTTTTAACACTACTGGGTCTGCATTGAAATTTAGTCAGAATAATTTTTCGTAAAAAATATTTGTCCCCTATAATAAGAAGACATGCTAACAACGCATCGTTCCACGTCTCCAATGACGTGAGTTTGCGCGGCATATTTAAAATGCTACTGCAACACAAATTTTTATTTGTAAGTAATTTTTAATCGAACAAAGTTTTTAATTGGTTATGAATGAACCAACAATTTTATTTGTAAATGAAGATAACATAAACAATTTATAATATTAATATTTATAATGCAAATATTTTTTTATGACAACATTTTTAACTTGAGGAACACGATAATTATTTTTTTTCTCGAAATATTGAACAATACTGTTCTGTGGTATTGGCATATGTCTTCCCATTATATGGGACAAACATTTTTTTACAGAAAATTATTCTGTCTAAATTACAATGCAGACCCTGCAGTGTGAAATTTGCAATTTTGAAACCCATTATCTCCCAATCTAAATAGTAGACTGTTCTGAAATTTCACTCAAATATGCATAATGATATGAAGAATGTCTGGTTAAAATTTGAACAATTGCGGCCTCACGAGACACTTCGGACATCTTCGGCAGATTCCGGAGCGTTTGAATAACAGTTTGGCGCCACAGTGTTAAAAGTTTTACAATACTTAAATAATTGTAAACAAAAATTCCTTAGCCATTTACATACGTAGAATCTACCTAAAATCAGAGAAAAAGAATTGCGACTCACGCCAACTGACCAAATATCGTGGCAAACATCTCGTAATTAAAGATTATTATACTAGATAGATCGAGAATAAAATGAAGCCGGTAGATAAAACGCAATTATCATGAACCATGTTGGAAGAGACCGGTTTGATGAGGTCTACGAAATTGGTTATTCTTTCCTCGATAGACCAAGTAATTGTCAACGTGTCAATTACCGCAAATACTCGAAAATTGTTGTCCTCCATAATGTCAATGCTTGGCTGGTATGACTCGATGAAGCTGACAAGTCTAGTAAAACAAAGTCAGTCATACAGCAATACGAAAAAAGTGGTTATAATAAACAATAGAGGAACTGCTCGTATTTCTTTGCTGGCGATCTATTGAGTTTCGGGACAAGTAACGATATGTTACCATTTGATTCAAATTTATACAGTAAATTGTTTGTTATATGCTGAATGCACCCTCCAAATTTTACATCATTCGTCTACACTGTTTTTTCAAAAATTTACAATTGATGAAACATTTTTTAACATAGAGAGATGTACACTTATCTCTGAATGACAGTTTAACGTACGAAATAGTGTGAAAAAATGTTCCAAGTGTTGGGAAAAACTGTCAAATCACTCAGTATATTATAACGATGATGAAGAAATTGCCGTAATGTCCTGAGTGATTTGACAGTTTTTTACTCAGTACATTATGTCAATTGAATGGTATATGAGAAATTGTCATAATGTACTGACAAGGAACATCCCTCAAATGACACCCTTCGAATTTGTTGAAATTTGGATATGTTATAAAGCACCGAAAAGTAAGCGATACGTATTTTTTTTTATCGGCGGAAAAACGGTTCTAAGGGGTGAAACCACCTCTTAATGTAGGGGTGGTTCACCCCTTAATTTTTTTTCCAATGTCACTATAGTGGATTTTTGATTGCCTCGGATTAAAAGAATTTTCGTTTTTGTTTCATTAAAATCGGTGGCCTCTTTGTGTGTGAAATTGCTATTACCCCTAGAGATGTCTTTTTTCGAGGGGTGGTTTCACCCCTTAAAACTCTTTTTCCGCCGCTTAAAAAAAAATACGTATCGCTTACTTTTCGGTGCTTTATAACATATCCAAATTTCAACAAAATCGAAAGGTGTCACCGAGGGATGTTCCTTGTGAGTGAAAACTGTCAAACCACTTAGTACATCGTGACAATTTCGTCTCCTTTCACATTATGACAATTAGGCATCTCCCTATGTTAGAAAGTGTTTCTTCAATTGTAAGTATTATGGAAACGGTGTAGACGATCGAGTTAGAATTATAAGGGTGCATTCGGTATATGACAAAAAATCTACTGCATAAAGAATCAAAGGGTAACATATGGTCAATTGTCCCGAAACTCCCTAAAATGAAGTATTATACATCCGATCGATAAAAACTCTTTGGCCAAGTTGTCTCCTAGACAATTATATTTCGAGCAGACGAAGAGGTGGAGATTCTCTCGCTCTTGACATAACGGAAGGTATACTGTTTTTTTTTTTTATCAAACTATAAGTTTTTCCAGAAAGTGTTTGAAATCTGTAAAGCAACTGTCTCTCTCGCACACAAGCATGGAGAAGTCTCAAAGAAAAGACCTGCTGATGTTTCAAAAGCTCCTGAGACAATCACAGCTGTGGAAAGAATTTTTTACTCCGTTTGTTATTCGTACACTGTAAATTATTTTTTACCACTGGCAGTATTTGTAATTATCTGCCCTTATAATCTTCAATTTGATTCTTCAATTCCTCTTCGATGTTTTGTGTGAATCTCTAGTTGCAGACAGAATAAAACTATAAACTCAACTTCTCTTCTTCATCCCGTTAAAGTTTTACGATTCATTTGATACCCGTCCATCATAGAACCAGCGACTTTGCGTATTGAGCTGATAATTGCAGTGCGCAGTGATAAATGCTGTAAATTATGACAATATGAAGCAGATAGTCGAATGTTGGAAATAGTCAACATCAAACGGTTCCTCCGTTACGTTTATTATGAAAAATTCGTCTGAAGTACAGGAATTAATTGACGAACCAAACAGTTCACCGTCCCAGAGTAAACAGTTTTGGGAATAAAGGGCGGATTTAGATTTTTCGATAAAAGATAAATTCACACCGAATTGTAAGAACGTTTCCATATAAAAATAAACGAAAAAGAATATGCCAGATAAATCAACGATCACAGTATCTTTCAATTATGCAATAGCTGATAAAAAATTACTCCAGTATCAATCTTATAGCGGGACAACGTACGAAGCCTAACCTAACTCTGTCGTCGATAAAAGAAAGTCGCCAAGTCCGCTCCCCGAGAATTAATCGTTCGAATGCTCGGGCGTCTGGGATGAATCAACGATAACAATTCGTCCGATGTCAAGGATACTAAATAAACTTTTCCGGCAAGTGAATAGCCCGTTGACAAGCGCAACCTAACCTCAAAAAAAAAATTTCATTTATCTTCGATTCTCTTTCAGCACACTTTTCGGGCCTCCCAGAGTCTCAAACCGTCAGAATTTTCCCTCTATCGAGACGTTGTCCGCCAGCGAATCGCGCAAAATGAGCTTCGAGGATCGTTTGGAGAAGTCGAAAGTTGAGCTAATAGATATTTTCAGCGCGGGTGTTCGAGCCGTGCAGCCGGCCTCTATCGTCGACAACTGCGTGAGCGTCATTGATGACGAGATGCGCATCCTCGACGCCACTCACAAACTAGACGATAACGTTTATCTCGTCGGTTTTGGAAAGGCCGTAACGGGCATGGCCGCGACGATGGAGAAAAAATTGGGCAATCGCCTGAAGCGAGGAATCGTCAGTGTTCCCCGCGGCGCCAAGGACACTTACTATCGCGACGTGGAGAAGAGAGCGGGCGAATGTTATCCAAATTTCAACGGACCTATCGACTATCGCGAAGGCGCCACGGACAACCAGCCGGACCGCGATTCATTGTCAAGCAGCCACGAAATGGCAGACCTCGCGGAGAGTCTCGGCCCGAAAGACACCCTGATCGTCCTGATATCCGGAGGTGGATCCGCTCTTTTGTACATGCCGAGACCAGCCATAGATTCCGAGACGAAAATAAGATTTTGCCGAAGACTGCAGAATTGCGGGGCGAGCATAAACGAGCTGAACGTAGTGAGAAAAAAATTATCCATGGTCAAGGGGGGAGGCCTGGCGCTTATGGCGTATCCGGCCAGGGTGGTGACTCTCATCCTATCCGACATAGTCGGTGATCCGGTGGATCTCATAGCCAGCGGACCCACGGTTTATAGCGCCAAGTCGCCCGACAAAGTTTTGTCCGTTCTAGAAAAGTACAAGCTTCGCGACGAGATCGAGGGTGATTTGAAGAACCTCTTGACGCTGAAAGAGTCGAAAATCGACGAGAAGACATTGTTGAACGCGAAAAAAGAATTCAAGCACGTCGACAACTACGTCATCGGCAACAATACCCTGGCTATGAGAGCAGCGAGCCGGGAGGCTCGCCGAAAGGGTCTGACTCCTGTGATACTGTTCAACGACGTTGTCGGCAACGTGCGAGACGTGAGTGTCTCTTACGCGAATCTCGCGAGTCTCGTTTGTCGCGCCTGGGCCAAAGAGATTGAGGCAAAACATTTTCACGAAACGATCAACAGCGACAAGGTTTTTTCACTGTCGGAGGACAAAATTGAAGAGATTTTTCAGTCTCTCGAGGATTCCAGCGGCACGGGTATCGTACTTATAGGAGCTGGCGAGCCCGAAGTGGCGGTCAGTGGCAACGGACGTGGAGGAAGAAATCAGGAGTTGGCTCTCCGGTTTTCCATCGATTTTCTCACCGAGGTGAACAACTATCCGCAGTTGACGAATTACGAAGTACTCTTTCTGAGCGCGGGCACCGACGGTCAGGACGGCCCAACCGACGCGGCAGGCGCTTTCGGTTATCCGGCTATCGAACCAACGGTCAATGCTTTACTCAAGAGATTAAGAAAAATGTCCAACGAGCGCGTACTCGCCGAGAAAAGCTCGGTAAACCGTGAAATCCGTGAAAATACGGATTTAGCGTCGAAAATGTTCGTAGCTGAAAAAATGGTGCCACGTGACGCCTTGGCGAACAACGACAGTTACAACTTTTATTCGCGATTCAGAAAAGGAAAGGATTTATTGAAAACCGGAATAACGGGTACGAACGTGATGGATCTGCACTTTTTACTTGTCAGAAAACGAGAGTGCGGCTGTAATTTGAATTTCGACAGGAAAGAACGTTGTTGTGATCCATTGGAGGAGCACGATTTACACGAGGATATTGAGGAGAGAACGAGACGTATGAGAATGGATGAAAAAATTGACGATAAGAAAAGTAAATTGCTGAATTTGAAGATTTACGATACGAGCCTATGCGAACATTGTTGCTCAAACGAATTCGCTTGATACTTTCAATTCACACTTGTTTCGAATTCGATCGACCAAATTGATCACATCGACAAGTTTCTTCGGCGCGCTTAAAGTTACGGATAATTTTTCAATCCGTATAACTCGTCGATAGAATTGGATTCAATACGAGCGACGCGTCATTGTTGGTTCTCAAAATTGTTTGTGTATATATGTATATATTGTTCTTTTCTCTAGGCATTCATTGTTCGCACGAAAATATATAAATACAGATACGGATGAAAAAAAAAAATTGCAAACAATTCGACACTTTTGACCTCGGCGCGAACTGACAAAAACGTTGCTAGCTCCGATATCAAAAACTAAACTGTACAAGATACTACGGAGACTTCGTGAAAAAAAAACAAAGAAAAACAAAATGGAACGTCACTGTCTCGCATAGAAATTTTCGTAGAAAGTCCAGCTGATCGCGATACCGTACAAATTCTAGTTACTCTCGTCACAGATATCACGTGTGTTTGGATAAGTGTCGGTGTGATTACAAAAGACGAATCGTAAAATCGTGCAACTGTTGAAAAAAAAAAAATGCAACGGGACGCATGAGATTTTGTTTCATCGCTCCGATAATTATCGTAGACGATTGTTAATCGATATTCTTCAAGTGCGGAACATCAAACTGAAAGGACGGACGCTCGGCACCTAGGAAAATATTTATTCCGTTGTATAATATTGAGCACTTCGCTTTTTTTTTCTTTTTTTTTTCTCCTGGAAAAAATGTGGTCTGAGAGCGATTGCGCTTTTTCCCTTTTTTGTTCGAGAAGAAACAAAAATCGAAGAACGTTTTTTTCGACGGATGAGGGGAAGCCATTATTCCTTGCAGGTACTGACGATATTCATCGGGTCAAACGCGTTTCAATATTTACAAATTATTGTTCGGCCTATATTACGCAAATTCTTTTTCTTTTTGTATCCTTCTTTCGCTTCTTTCGTGAACGGATTCATCAAAGTTTACGTATACAAATGTCTCACGTCGGTTCGAATAATTTTCTTTCTTTTCCGTACGACTTTTCTAACTGCCGATTTATCTCAGTGTGTCTCTTTTTCTCACTCCGTCAACCCTATTCCGCCCTTGCTTGCTTTCTTACAAATCCCAACTGAAAAGATGATGCTTGACGAGCATATCGCGCACCCCGTCTTTAAGGGGTTGCGAATGTTCCCTCTTGGGTGGGAGCTCCCAATCGGGATTTAGATTGAAAGCGAATTGGCTCAATATCCTCAGTTCGCACTTGATCTGAACCCACCCGGGACTGTTTATGAAGCTCCACGGCTGGTACCTGCAAACAAAGAAACGGACAATTAAACGTTTGCCGATTTTTCGAGATCGCCGCACTTTGACAGAGTCAAGTTTCTCTTTGTTGGCTGATAACTCTCATGAAGAACACACGAAAGTAGTAACGTGCCGGATACAACTACAACCAATCACTTTCCGTTATGCCTATCAGCCTCGCGCAGGGGCATGCTTGTTGAGTTAAAACTGTTGAATTCCTGATGACATTTATCGATGACTTGGATGTTTGCAACGTTGGAATGAAATGTAAATTTTTTCTTCTTCAATCTTTCCAATTTCTTTTGGGGGATTTTAGTTACGAAAATCAAACATTTTGAGTTGCTTAGAGATGCAAAACTCAAATCTTCACGGGAAGATTTTGTATATCAATAAAAATGGAAAACAAAACTTTCGTTGCCTTCCAACGATGCAAACTTCAATACCGTGTTTATCGTAAGAAGTACGCCATCAGTCATAGAATTTCACTATATACGCATAATAAAATGGATGGCAATCTTGATTCATCGACCGAAAAAAGGGGGGGGGGGTATATTTAGGAGAGAAACAAATTTGCTAGTTTTCATGTTTTTTTAAGGAAAGATTTCGTTACCATTTTGTAGGTTTAGGGAATATTTTATTACTGCTTTTGGATGTTACATGGTACTTTTTTTTGTATTAATCGTTAAAAATGGCGGTGGTCTTCTAAATAAAAAGAGGTCTGAACGACTGCGCTGGAGTATCCACCGCAATTTCAAAAATGGCGTGGCGTATAGCTAAAAAAAACTATAGCTAATCGACGGATTCCGATAAAATGAAGTATAAATCTTCCTAACCTTATTGTCTAAAACATGATCGAAATGTTTTTGAAAATAAAAAAAAACATTTCGTGCAAAATGTAGCTATTCTTTTCGGAAAATTCCATATTTTTCTTTCAAAGCGTACCATTTCGTCGATTTTCAAAATTTCTCATTTTTTCTTGGTTTATATTCTGCGTATGAATGTTAACGAAAGAAAGATCTTCATTGGTTCTTTTCAGACTAATCCCGCTAACGCTACGTGTCACGTCGTCTGACAACATCCGCCGCAACTTGTTTAGAAGACCGTGTCATAGATCCGCCATTTTTAAAGATTAATAAATAAAAATATCACGTAACAGCCAAAAGTACTAATAAAACGTAACCTAAGTGTCAAAAATGGCGAAGAAATGATTTCTTTAAAAAAAAAAATCATGAAAATCAGCCATTTTTCCCTCGCCTAAAGGTATCTCTCCCCTTAAGAGGGCGCACACCGAGTAAGCCGTCATGAGTGAAAGGAAGAAATACCTTTTACAGATGCCGCGTGTTCTCCGAGAATAAATATTCCGATATTTCAGGAAAGTGAAAAAGTAAGCTTTCCGTTTTGCCAAACGACGAAAAGCGTCTTTCTCTTCCCTTGCGCGGAATCTAATTCGTCTAGGAGAAAACTTGACCGGAGGATTTATGCCTTATTGTGCGTTACCTCATCTTAATTGAATTAATGCAATCGACGAGCGTTCAAATTGCACGATCTTTCTGCTGCCATTCATCCCAATGCATTAAGGAGTAAGGCCACTGTAACGGCCCAAAAAAAAAGGTTTTTTCACTAATTTTTTGCTCCCGAAATTGAAGGTATTTGAAAAAAAACTTTTAATGGTGTTATCGGGCATACATTAAACTTTATTATAACATTTTTTTACAGTAAAAAAAAAACAAAATGGCGGTTCCACAGCTATCTTTCCGGGACATGTTTTCAAAATGGCACGCAGCATAACTCGAACAATTTTCATTTTTTTTACTTGAAATTTTAACCAGATGTGAACATTTACATTATCTTGAGAATGTCGATCGGAATTTTCAAGAACTTTATTTATTGATTTTTTATTAACAAAAAACTTGCCGTTTTTTTTGGTCAAAAATCAATTTTTTTTTTCAAACGCACGCCAAATCCACAAAAATTGATACTTTTTAAAATCCGATCGACATTCTCTAGCTATAGCCCTCTAGATTAATGTTTTTTTTTTGTTCTAGATTCAAAAGTGCACCAGTGGTGCTGCGTGCCGCGGAGCCCTGGAAGCAAAACATGTCCCGGGAAGATAGCTGTGGAACCGCCATTTTATTTTTTTTTTACTGTAAAAAAATTTTATAATAAAGTTTAATGTATGCCCGATAACACCATTAAAAGTTTTTTTTCAAATACCTTCAATTTCGGGAGCAAAAAATTAGTGAAAAAACCTTTTTTTTTGGGCCGTTACAGTGGCCTTACTCCTTAAGGCCACTCTAGAGGCCGAAAAAATAGGCTTTTGGGGATCTTTTTTCAGAAAAACTATAAAATAAATCGAGATTACGAAAAAAAAGGTGTTTATCATACATATCAGTGACTGTATGCAATAATTTTTTTGAAGCGATTAATTTCAAAATCGCGGCTGTGCAGCGTTTATCTCAAAACTGCATTTTTTAAGTTGGCCGGAAACATAACTCAGACAATTTTCAACCGATTCACCTGAAATGTTGAATATATCTTGCAAAATACATTGTCTATGGAAGTACGTAGGATTTTTTATTATATTGCATAGTTCATTTGCTATTAACAATTATCTGACGATTTTTAGGCAAATGTTTGGAAAGTGAAAAATTTTCCTAAAAAATCGTCAGATAATTGTTAATAAAAAATGAACTATGCAGTATAAAAAAAAATCCTACGTACTTCCATAGACAATGTATTTTTCAAGATATATTCAACATTTCAAGTGAATCGGTTTAAAATTGTCTGAGTTATGTTTCCGGCCAACTTAAAAAATGCAGCTTTGAGATAAACGCTGCCGCCATTTTGAAATTAATTGCTAAAAAAATTATTGTATACAGTCACTGATATGTATGATAAACACCCTTTTTTGTAATCTCGATTTATTTTGTAGTTTTTCTGAAAAAAAAAATCCTCAAAAAGTCTATTTTTTCGGCCTCTAGAGTGCCCTAACCCCTTAACATTCGTCTGTGCATGTTTATCGAATGCGGTCAAAGAATCTGGGAAGTTATTATGGAAATTCCCTTTACAGCTAGTTTGATACAGTCACGAATACAATAATGAACTGCCACAAGGGCATGATAAATTCTGTATTCCGTTATAACTATCACAGCAAGATCCTAAATGTGACGATATTTTGATACCCAAACATTTGCAACGTTTCACTCAATCGACTAGGGCTAGTTTCTAAACAAGTACAGTCGAACCTCGATATAACGAGTCTCTAGGGAAGTTCGTTATATCGACTTTTCCTTGTATTGAGGTTTCGTTATATCAAGGTCATGTACCTCAAAATTTTCTTTCAAAAAAATATATTAGTATTAGGTGTACAACTTAGTTCGGTCCGTTTTCAAAAGATGGCTCTAGGTGCTATAAATGGTTGACGGCAACAGCCTGATTTTTGCTGTATCGTGAAGTATCAACATCTCTTAACCAAATATCGTTTACAGTCCTTTGAGTTTTGCGCATCAAGTCTAAAACTTTTACTGCGGTGAAAATGTCGCATTTCGTCCCAAATAAGCACCATTTGCGGGAACTGTTGATTTTCCGTTTCAATCGGAAGAAAAGTGCAGCCGAAGCCCACCGAATGCTTGTGGGACCATCGCGAGAGACTTCTACAGGCAACAATTGATCCGTTTAAAGCGAGCTATAGCCGAAAAACGTCCAGAATATGCGACCAGACACGAGTCCATAATCTTTCAACATGACAACGCTCGGTCTCACGTTGCTATTGTGGTTAAAAACTATTTGGAAAATAGCGGGTGGGAAATTCTGGCTCACCCGCCTTATAGCCCAGACCTTGCCCCTTCCGACTACCATTTGTTTCAATCGATGCAGGACGCTTTGACTGGAATACACGCCTCACGCCACAACAGGATATCAAAAATTGGCTCTATTCATTCTTGGCTTCAAAAGATGAACGCTTCTTCCGCGACGGAATTCATAAATTACCAGAAAGACGGAGAAAAGTAGTGGCTAGCGATGGACAATATTTTGATTAATGTATCAATTCGTTTTATCATTCAAATAAGTGCGCATTTTAAGCAAAAAACGAACCGAATTAAGTTGTACACCCAATACTATAAATACAGAGATACATTTTAAAGAAAGAAAGGTTTAAATTAGAGCAATTTTTACAAGCAATTAGCAATTAGAGCATAATGTATATTATTAAGTCGTTGTATGAAGGTTTCGGGTGTCTATCGGAAGGGAATGGACAAATCTTCGTTGCATCGAGGTTCGACTGCATTTACGAAATATTCGGATGAACTGTACCATTTTTGGACGACTTCGACGCACGAGCACAATACTTCGAGCCAGAGGTGTAAAACTTGCTCGTTTAGCCCGAGGCAGACGAGCGAGCGGAGCTTCACGTCCATTTGTGCGTGGGCGTTGTCGTGGGTCAGATTAACAGCCTGTACACAGCGATAGAGCAGCTGGAATATTCCCAAAGTGCCAAAGTTCTAAGGATTACTCAACGCCATGGTTAAAAAACTGCTTATTATTGAAGAAAAACTCATTATTGCATACCCTTCTTTTCTCATCGTTAAATTGGAAGAGAAGATCGATCCCTTTTTTTTGTTTAATTCAAAGATAAAAAAAGAGCCAATCCTACGGAATATTTACCTCTTCGGGTGTGAGAACTTTGCCGTCTTCGTCGAGCCTGTAAGTTTTGCAGAGTACGAGACGACTGTAGACGGAATTAAAGTCCTTCTCGACCTCGCGAGTCGAGGCTTCCTCTATGAATAGCCAAGGATGACAGGGACCGCCGAGAAATGATGGTCGCCGCATACCGTGCTCGAGAACGGCTTTCACAGCTGGACATAAGCTGCCTCGAACGAGGTCGGTCACCGCCTCGCTCACGGCGTCGTCGCCGGCGCACGTGTACTGTTTGCTCCTTTCGTCCAACAGCTCGACGAATTTTGCGGGAAACCAGCCTTTGCAGAGAGGAACATTGAAAAAAAAAAAAAAAACGTTTTAACAGTTAATGGTAGGATGAAGACTAACGAGAAGTGGAAAGATCTCCGTCACTATGTCATCGTGAATTCGGTTAAGGGACAACACCACAGTGACGGCTTCAAAAAATCGATTTTTTGAAAACCATCTAGAAAAATCTAAAATACATTTAAGATTAAGATGCCGTTGGACCCAGGTCGGAAAAATAATTATTTTCGGAGATATTGAATATTTTGTGGAGCGGTGCAGCGCTCCGTGATGCTCGGGGTCCCGCGCAGCTGCGCGCCTCAGGGTCGGCAGATATACCGGGCCTTTCCCAGGTCCTGCGGGTCTTTCCCAGGTATTCTTTTGTCTCCCTTCACAAAAACCGGCTATTGTTATAAATATAGTTTCGAAAAAAAGTCATAGGTGGCGATAATTGAAAAATGTTTAAGTCGTCAATCGTCAATCGTCGATATTGCAGCTGATATCGCGGTATTATTATTCAATGATGGCCTGAGAAGTCTCATGAAAGTTTTGGAGACGTTGGGGATAAATATCGGCCTAAATTGTTTCAATTTTTGCGTTGAAACCGACGCAGCGCGGATCGAGCTGGCGGAGCGCTCGCTCACAGACGCTGCAAAAGAGGCAAGAAGAGTCTCTACAAGTTCGAGAAAAGATGCTAGGGACAATGATTTGCTTCTTGAAGGCCAGCTATATGGTGCCGGCATCGCTGATTAAAGGTAAACATTTTTTTTTCGAATTTATCGCATAAATTAACAAACCTAAAACTTTGAACGCGTTTTTCTCAAAACCACTTTTTTGAGTGCGGCACGCAGCAGAACTCGAGCAATTTTTATCCGATCGACTTCAAATTTGGACTGCATCAATAAAACTAGATTATCTAAAGAAGTACATAGGATTTTTTCGATATCTCAATAATAAAAAAAGTTATAGCCTATTTTCGACGAGAAATTTTGCTCGAAAATCGTCCTTTAATGTCAAAAGCATGCCTATTTTTGAAAAATCAATATTTTTTCAAATTCCTATGTACTTCTCTTCAAAATATCATATTATTAACGAAAACAGTCGGTATTTTTTTTTCAGATCGACTTTGAAGAGAGTTCTGCTGCGTGCCACGAACCACTGCAGAGGCAACAGTACCTGACGCGGGAGCATCCCCAGCGTCACCATGGGGCGTGAAAAATTTGAAATTTTTTTTATGTATCTTCAATAAACAACGAACAAAACAAAAATTTTTTTTTCGAATATCTCTTTTTTTCCTACAAAAAAAATTCTTGAAAAATGGCAAACAACAAGCGGTCACAGTGGTGCTGTCCCTTAACAGGATACATCTCCCTAGGTAGGTCAAAAAATTGCATTTTCCAAAAATATTTTTATTCGATAATATCTTTCAGCTATATTTCCTGAAAATTTCATTGAAATATTTCTAAAATTGCATGAGCTACAGCTTCTAACAGTCAGCCGGGCGAGCGCCGGCAGCACCATACTTCAAACTTTAAACGTGTTTTTCTCGAAACACTGTTTTCAAAGTCGCTGGACATATCTCGAGAACCACTCGATGGATAGTTTCCAAATTTACAAGAGATACAATGACAAACATTTTAGGGATCATCACAGTGTAAAATTTTCAGAAAATCAATTTTTTTCGCCTTATCCGATAGTACAGACGGTTATAAATATGCGTTTCCTATACTTATATAAACCTAAGTAGACAATTCATATGAAAATTCAGCACTCGAAACTTTAAACGCGTTTTTCTCGGAATGTCGTTTTTCGAAACGGCGTACACTCTCAAAGGAAGAGTTTTCAAGCTGTCCGTCTCAAATTTTGACACAACATTCTTCACGCCATTCTTTATCTTGTTATGGAAACTTATTTTTAATCTTCATACTTTTTTAACGAAAACCGTCGAAAAAATAGGCTAAATTCGATACTTTTTTTCCAACCGCCGCCATTTTGTCAATTTTTATTCTTAAAAACCTCCATAGCAAGATAACGGCTTTCATACTGATTAATGATCTTTCTACAAATTTTGTTTTAGATCATATTTAAGGGCACAACCGTGTACACCGTAAGGACATTTTTTTTTTCGAAGACATTTTCAACCGTTAGAAAAATGTGAACAAATAAGAATAAACGTTTAAAAATTTGTTTTCTGTTCTTCACGAGTGCTTTGATTTGACGTAAAAAAATCAGATTGATTAGCGTATTTTAACCAAAAAACAAATCGCGAAAATCAGCTATTTTTCGACTCGTTACATTGCGATGATCCCTTGAAGGTCGTTGACGATGTCAATTTTTTCAAATCGATCTTCATTTTCTCATAGTTACGTAAAAATGACGACTTCTTTCAATCGACTTAGTATGCTCGAGTTTCAATTCGTCGCCACGTTGTGAAAAAAATTGATTTAAAAAATCGACGATCATCAACGTCTCGTATTTATTGTTAACTTGAATAACCCGTTTGGTGTTTACATTTCAAATGGACAGTTTAAGGGGAGGGTAGGGGTTTCAGCGTGAAAGAAAAGACACTTTTTTGCGAATTTTTTTCGTCTATACGGATAGAACAAATTTATTGAAACCTTTTGCACATTGTTAAATGTCATTTCAAGAACATTCCGTGAAATTTGTACGCGAAAATATCCACAAACAAGCCGGTGCCGCGTTTTTCTCGAAACCACGTTTTCAAAGTCCGTGTTCACTGCCATTTGCAAAATACATGACCGATTTATTTCAAACTTGGTACACACTTTCTACATATAAAATATCTTCCCCCAACGGTTAGTTTGACATTTTTTTTTACATTGAGGGGGTTTTCCACCCCCAAAATGGCGGAATTTTTCGTGAAAAATAGCACTTTTCACTTTACATGACAAACAAAAATTTAGAAATGAAAAAAAAAAATTATCAAAGACCATTGGGGGGAGGATTTGATGATACTTTGACTAAATTTCAATGGTACTTGATTTCAGATAATTTCTAGCTGAGATACAGTGAACACCGCAAATCGTGTTTTTCCAAAGGCGTTCTTGGAAAAGCTTTGTCGCCGGCTTGTTTGTGGATATTTTCGCGTACAAATTTCCGGAATGTTCTTGAAATGACACTTAACAATGTACAAAAGGTTTCAACAAATTTACTCTATCCATAAAGATGAAAAAAATCGCAAAAAAGTGTTTTTTTTTTCACGCCGAAACCCCTATCCTCCCCTTAAGCTGGAGTGTAGACCGACAAACGAGGCGATTAATTTCGCCATATGCCGGCGGCCATGTTTTTGTTGTTTTTCTGTATTTTTTTAATGATTTTTCAAAAAGACTCAATATATGTACTTTTGTTTAAAAAAATTGCGTTTCTTTTTCACCAACCGATTCCCAGAAAAAAAAATTCGGAATTTGGCCATTTTTTTCGGGCCTCTCGGTAGATGTAGCCCCTTAAGGAAAAGTTCCAGCTACGGAAATGTCCCTAATGTGAGATCGGTAGAACGAATATATTAAGAGTTGGAAGTATTTCTTCAAGAAAAAAAAAGAGAATTATACGAGCAACAGAAGAATACGCGAAGCAGAAAAAATGTACTTTTTTGTCGGAAGACTGCAACTCAATACTCTGGCCGCGCCAACTGGCAACAGTTGTTGTTTTTTTTGCGAATATGAAGCTTTCCGTGTCGTAGTGCATCTGATTCGTGATTCGAGTAGCAAGATACACAAATACCTGATCGCCAAGTAATTAAAACGAAAATTCCGCAGCATACGTCGCCGTCTTTTTTTTTGTTGCCTCTGCACGTTACCTCGCAATCCGTTGAGTTCGCCGACCCAGCAGTGCTCGTCCTTCTGGCTAATTATCGTGATGATGTCGTTCTTACGGAAGCCAAGCTCGTCGTCGTCGTGTCTCTCGAAATCGAGCAAAGCTTTGGCTCGCCTCTTCCGCGTCCTCGACACGTTCACGTAATTGTCGTGATCCTTGGAGTGACTTTCCATCGTGTAATCCGCGATAGTGCTCACGTTGCTCAAATTCGGATCGACATTTATAAAATGCCGGGCCACTTGAAGTACCGTTTCACGAAGGTCCACGAGAATTTCTGCCTCGTGGCACAAAAAAAAAAGGAACGTTTTCAGAAATAAGAGGAACCGAGAATTGAGATCAAGAAACTTTGAAGTTTTTGATCGCTTACCCGTTTGACGAATATTCTTGGATTTCGCATCCTCCTCGCTCTCGTCGCTGCCGAACAAAAAAGTCTGTAGGACGGATTTGTTGCGTTTCATTTGTCGTCTGTTGAGATGTTGCTTCGGTAGATTGGGCGAAGCGTCGGGATTGCCGACGAGACCGCCCTGATCGGCCATTAGATAAGCGAGATGACGACGTCGATGTGTCTCGATGAGTACGTCACTCAGCGAGCCAGCGAGCTCAAACGATACGTCGAACAATTGATCAACGTCGTCAATGTCACCGGGAATGTCCGACAGAGCGTTGAATATCTGAGCCGAATTTTCCAACAATTTTACCTCCGATTCTGCAAATTGGCACGGTTTTCTCGTTTTTTTTTAACTCATTTTCATCGTCATCGCGCGTTCCCGTTAACGATATTTACCTCGAATTTTCAGCATACCGAGGGTGACTTGAAAGAGCACGATCGAACCGTCGAACAAGAAGAGATCCCAAATTCTCAGGAGTATCTTCATGTGTACGACCGAGGCGAATAGAGTGAGAAACCAGTGGAGGGATATGAGGCTGAGCTCTATATCGTGTTGCACGAGCACGTGGTCAATGTCCGGCAGATAATTTGCTATTAACGTTCTCAACACTCGCTGGTCGGCTTGAATACCTGAAATTCAGAATACCGAGCTTTTTTTTGTCTGCCTCGTGACGAATCCATTTTGTCATAGTACCGATCGATTCTTTTCTTGTGACGTACTCATTTTATACCTTCGAACGAGCAAGCCTAGTATATTTGTTTACTTGCGTACTTATATATTTCGATATTTGTATACTGGCATATGTTTATATTTGAATACTTGTACAATGATATTTTTGCATAGTTTCATATGTTTATGGGGTTATATGCAGAAATTTTCGAGAAATCGATTTTTCAAATATTTTTTTCGTAATTTACATATATTTAAGTACACACGTAGAATTTTTTTTGTCAATCCGGCGAATATTCTCGAAGTTACACGCACTTTTGTAGTGACGTGTCAGAGTTAAACGCGTTTTTCTCAAAACTGTGTTTTTAAAGTCGTTGAGCAAGATTTCCCGAAAACGGCTGAACTCTCAAATTTTAACACAATCTTTTCAAGTATATTTTTCAGTAATTAATCGAAGGTTTTTTCTCACCGATGAATATTTTCCATTTTATAAACAATTTAAGGCCTACATTTTTGTCAAAAATCATTATTTTGCTTATTGCTTCGATCAATTACAAGATAATTAATTATATTAACGAAACATTTTTGGTTTTTTCATTTTAGACGATTCACTTCAGAGATATCGTGCTCACCGCAAGGCGCCTTTTTTTAGAGGTGCTCCCGGAGATCAGCTATAGCAGCTTTCAAAATCATTATTTTTACAAATAAAATATGTTGAAATGCAGTTAAAAGTTACCATAGTATGTGTACACATTTTTGAGTTAATAGATTTAAAGCTCTTCTCAAGAATAATTCTTGAAAAATCCATCTTTTTGGGCCTCTTGGCTGTATATAATCCCTCATTAACTTATTATGTAACTTTGGGCGAAGAAACAATTTGACGATTTTCATGACTTTTTTTTAAAGCCAAGATATACCATCTTCTAACGCAAGATTCTTCACCATTTTTGACACTTAGTTTTATTACTACTTCTGGCGGTTACATGGGTTCTTTAAATCTTTATAAGTAGCGGCACAGTCTTTTAAACTGCATTTTCATAACTGGCGTGACGTAAGCTAAAAAAAATTAATCGACCGATTCTGATGAAATTTGGTACAAATCTTTCTAACGTTATTATATAAAAAAATGATCGTAAATGTTTTTGAAAACTTCGCAAAATATTATTTCATAGCAAAATGTAGCCATTTTTTCGGAAAATCCAATCCTTTTGTTTCAAAGCGTACCATTTCATCGATTTTTGAAATTTCTCACTTTTTCTTGGTTCATGCTCTGGCGTGTGAGTGTTAATGAAAGAAACATCGTGATTGGTTTTTTTTTCATAATAATCCCACCAACTCTACGTGTCACGCCGTCTGACAACGTCGGTCGCAACCCGTTTAGCAGACCATGCCATACCTCCACCATTTTTAAAGATAATTAATTTGTTTAAATACCATGTGAAAGCCAAAAGTAGTAATAAAACACACCCTAAGTATAAAAAATGGTGAAATGTTTACTTTAACAAAAAATCATGAGAATCAGACATTTTTTCCTCGCCTAAAGATGTCTCCCCCTTGAATTTTATTCTCAAAACGGTCGCAATGATTCTGATGACATGGGGGCCAATTTCTCGCTTTTGTGGGAAAAAGTGCGAGACCCAAATTTATTTACGTCTCGCCTTGGGGAAAAATCATTTAGGGGGTTAACGGGAGGTACCTGAGTAAACGGCGAGAAAAACAGGTAAAATTCGGGAATTTTTATCTCAAAAACTAATGTTTCGATTGGATCCGGGGTTTTTTTTTATTGGAAAAAATCTACACTGAGGTATGTTTAGGAAGTTTTTAAAATAAATTCGTCGACTGGAAGCTATTCAAACGCGATTATCTCGAGACATAGTTTTCAAAGTCGGTGCCAGATGTATCTCGAAAACGGCTTGTCCGATTTTGTCCAAATTTGGATATAATATTCTTCGATAGTTTTTCTCGTTCGCCACGTAGGGGTTTTTCATTTGATTGAACCATTGCTTTTTTACGCAATATGTATGCAATCCAAAATCGTCGGAAATTGCGAACGAAAAACGAATGTTAAATTAAAACGGTCGCAATTCCGTCAAAAATGAAAATTTCAAAAAAAATCCTACGTGGCGAACGAGAAAAACTATCGAAGAATATTGTATGCAAATTTGGACAAAATCGGACAAGCCGTTTTCGAGATACATCTGGCACCGACTTTGAAAACTATGTTTCGAGATAATCGCGTTTGAATCGCTTCCAGTATACGAATTTATTTTAAAAAATTCCCAAACATACCTCAATGTACATATTTTTCAATAAAAAAAAAAAACCCGGATCCAATCGAAACGTTAGTTTTTGAGATGAAAATTCCCGAAGTTTACCTGTTTTTCTCGCCGTTTACTCAGGTACCTACCCTTAAATAAGCAAATCGAATTCGCCAAACTAATAATTCACTTATATTATTGGGAGTACAACTTTGCAGTGACCGTTTTATTCAAAAGTTTAAGGCTTTATTATAAAAAAAGTGGCTACATATTTTTTAATCAAAGTACTGCCCGTCGCTAGCTACGACCTCGGCCCATCTTTCAGGTAGCATTCGAATCCCGCGTCGATAAAAGTCTTGGTCCTTGGAGGCAATCCAGGAATCGACCCAATTGTTGACTTCTTCGTAAGTACCGAAGTGCTGGTCAGCCAAATCGTGTGCCATTGACCGGAACAAGTGATAGTCGGAAGGGGCAATGTCTGGAGAGTACGGCGGGTGGGATAAAACCTCCCATTTCAGCGTTTCCAAGTACTTTTTCACGACATTTGCAACATGGGGTCGGGCATTGTCATGCTGCAGTATCACCTTGTCATGTCTTTCGTTGAATTGTGGCCGTTTCTCTTTGAGTGCCTTACTCAAGCGCATCAACTGACGTCGGTGGAGTTCCCCTGTGATGGTTTCGGATGGTTTGAGCAGCTCATAGTACACAACGCCCAGCTGGTCCCACCAGATACACAGCATCACTTTGGATCCGTGAATATTCGGTTTGGGCTTCGATGATGAAATATGACCAGGCAGTCCCCATGATTTTCGGCGTTTAGGATTATCGTAGTAAACCCACTTTTCATCTCCAGTCACAATCCGGTGCAAAAATCCCTTTCTTTGTTGTCTTTGGAGCAGTTCCCGCAAATTCTGAGAATCCGGCTCGTAGGTTGCCATGTTTGAGTGCCAATAACTTTATAATGCATACACGTATCCGTTAGCTTTTTTAAATTATTTACATTGGCAGAGCCTCTAGTTTAAAATGCCACTTTTTTATTGAGCTAGGGCCACTACTTCGGCCGCAGTGGCTCTCTAAGTAAAACGGTCACTGCAAAGTTGTACTCCTAATAGGTTAACACATAATAAGCAATTCGCCTGAACCTACACTATACAGCTCATTACTTATGTGCCAACCTAATAATAAGATAAATCTAAGCGGCACATTTACGTATCAAACAGAAGGCGATTTGGGTGACTGCAAAGCATTTCGTTTAGACTCCCGCCCCGCGTTTTCGAAATGCCCAGACGAGGTACAAATTGTCCATCGCTCATTGGCGACAATCGTCATCACTCCGACATTAATGAGTAGAATGGAAAATAACAATAATCACTCACCTAACAAAGTCGATGAATAATAAGAAGCCGGTAATAAATCTTCCACTATCGTTGCCATCATCCAAAACGCTTCCTCCTCCTCGAGAAGGAGAAGCAGCGAAGCCGCCATTGTACCCGTTCCTTGGCAATAACCAATGTCCGGATAGAGCCAAGCTAATCCGCGCATGACTCGTCTCAAGCGAGGAATTCCCGTGCTGTGAAGATGACTGAAGCATGCGTTTGCCGGCATCGTTCTCAAAAGATCCTTCTCGATCTGTTTGCTCGTCATTAGAGCGTCGTTACTCGACGCCTTCACGATATCCTTGTACGTCATTTCCGAGGCTTGCCTCTTGTGTTCAGCGCCTGAGAACAAAAACAAACTGTAAAAATTGATCGTACTCAGCGGTAATTCCTTTATCGATCCATCGCAAAGTCGCGATTTTCACGTCCTAGAGATGGCGCAGCGATATTTCAATATGGCCGGTAAAAATATAACCTCAAACGTAAACAATTACTTCGTTCTTGATTTCCTACGAGCTGGCGATCGGATTCACCTTAAGGGAGAATATCAGTGTGACAGGCTGAAAAATGAGGTATTTTTTGGGATGTTTTTTTTTGGAAAAACGGCTCGATCAAATTATTTGAAATTTTGTGTATTAATTATTGAAGTAATGAAGCATACAAGGAATTTTATTTTTTTAATTTTTAGCACATTTTATTAAGCAGAGAAGCGGTCGCAAAATAGCGTCTCAAAAAAAGACTCCCCGACGGTTGACAGCATAAGTGCCACAGCAAGCATGTGAAATCGAAAATTCAAAAAGATTATTAAATTATAATAGTATAGCTATCGCGGCATCGTAGGAAATTTGAAAATTTTGATTAGAAAAAAAATGGCGGCGATTTAGTTGAAAAATTCGAATTTTACACGAAAATTTTGCAGTAAATTGTTAATAAAAAAAAGTAAACAATTTTTAAAAAACTCTACGATGCGAAGATAGCGATAAGTTTTCTGAAGAGAATCCTTTTTGAATGAAGTCGATTGGACAAAATTTGACAGAGTTATGCTGTCAACAAGGTCAAAAAACATGGTTTCGAGAAAAACGCGTTTAAAGTATAGAAATGCCCGTATAGAAGGCTCTGAGAGCGTCGACGCTTGGCGCCAATCTCGAATACTTCTAAGCCGAATATTGTTTTGAAAATTTGTAGGCATATTCTTTAAGGCCAAAACTATCTATTTAAGCAAAAAAAAATCGATTTTTTTTTCGCACTGATATTCCCCCTTAAGGCTAGATTGTAAAGATGCCACTGCAGCGAATAATTTATTTTACGCTCTTTTATGGCTCTGTCAGCTCTAGATTTATATTTTTTAAGGTTACGAGAGTCACTCGCAGGCTGCGAGAAGGAATGATTCCATTTTTCAGAGCATACTTTTTACAAGGGACGCCTGAAATTATTTTTATACATTGTATATAACAGAAACAACTTTTAATATTGCTCGATTAATTATTTACGAAGATACAAACTTGAAAAGAATAAATCTTCTGGAGTGACTACAAACTCTCCTTGATGACCCAAAGAGAGTCATTTTCCAAACCAACTACCACTTAAAAAAAAAGAATTTATGTTTACGTGGAACGATAATTCACTTTTATTATCCGTCTCGCACCCTGGAACACATCAGAATCTCGAGTAATTTTGCGTTTTTTAAATTTTGTCCATTGTTGTCAATGTATTTCGACAAGGTTTACTATACCAGTAGAGCATCTGCCTTAGGCCGTGAGAGGCGCCAAGACTTTTGGGAATCGAGAATTAGATCTGTCATTCGCGGTCCACTATTGTCAATCACGTGAATTATTTGTATGCTTCATTTAAGGCGTTAGGCCACAGTGACGGGTATAAAATCATGTGCGAAGTTAACCATTTTTTTCGTATGAAAAAGTGATTCACTCATCAAATTAATTACACATCTATTTAGTATGAATATCAAGCTATTAGAAAATATATTTTTTTTCGATGTACAAAATGGCCGACTACTCGAAACTTCTTGAAACAGCTTTTTTTCAATTGGCATGACAAATAACTTCAACAATTTTCGCTCGATTTACTTCGAATTTAAAAGTTATATTCCTAATTGCATTTCGCAGAGAAGTACGTACGGAATTTCTGATTAATCGAAAACTTTTAATTTCATGAGCAGTTCATGAGCAGTTATAAGGGGCCGTCCATATATTACGTCTTCGATTTTTGCTGATTTTCGACCCCCCCCCCCCCCCCTCTACAATCATCCTATCGTCAGTTCCTAATGACCCCTCCCCTCTCGCAAAACTGACGTCATTACCAGTTTGGCAAAATTAAAACATTTGCGGATTTGAGAAAAATTGGGTAACATTAAAACATTTTGTTATAGAATCATCTTTTATTATTTTGTACTTTGGCAATGTTTATTAATATAATAATATTATTCTTCCCTATTCTTTAGTTTTCTTTGGATAGCTCCCACATTTTGTTATAGAATCATCTTTTATTATTTTGTACTTTGGCAATTTTCATTAATATAATAATATTATTCTTCGCTATTCTTTAGTTTTCTTTGGATAGCTCCCACGGAATTTTCAACCATTCTTGCAGATCCTGGATCACGGGTAATATCTCCGTATCCTCCCCATATTCATTTTGGCTCGATCGAACTATTTTCATAGGTACGCTGTTATTTGAAGTTCTCGAATATAATGTAGACAAACCTTATGTAATAAATAAATAAATAATGAGTTCAATAATTAATACCATTAGGTACTTGCAAAATATTTTTTATCACTCATGCGGGGAAACCACTCTAGTTGTACAATATACTATTGTACATTTTGAAGTAACTGGTATCACAAGAATGACGTCAATTTCGAAACGCCCCCCCCCCCCCCTCTTCCATCATTTACCGTCATCCGCAGACGAACCTCCCCCCCCCCCCCCAAATTTAGAATGACATAATATATGGACGGCCCCTAACGAAACTTTTCACTGAAAATTCATTTCTCAAGTTCAAATACCTACAACTTTTGCATAAAACAATATTTTTTAAATTCCGTACGTACTTCTCTAAGTATTCTAATGTAGATTGACGAGATTTTTTGTTTTTTGTTCTAGGTAAAAAATTGTGCATGCTAAATGTCACGCCGCGGAGCGCCTAAAAAAAAGATAACAAAAGAAAATAGTAGTCGGCCATGTTGTACATCGAAAAAAATATATATATTTTCCTAACAGCTTGATATTCATATCAAATAGATGTGTAATTAATTTTACGAGTGAATCACTTTTTCATACGAAACAAAATTGTTAAATTCGCGCACGATTTCATACCCGTTACTGTGGCCTGACCCCTTAAATATAAACGTGTAATTTCGAGTCTGTCGTCGAAAGGCATACCTGAGTATCAATGATTTCGGCTAATTTTTGTTTTCTAGAACACAAACATACGCGTATAATGGATAAAGCAGATACAAATTTAAATTGGCTATTTGGAATCCATGATCGCTGACCATAGCCAGATAAATCCTCAATTTTTTTGAGGAAATATTTGTAATGCACACGTACAATGTGGTAAAAATGCGCAATCGCCGTTTAGTCTCGTTGGTGCGTGAATCCTTATTCATGCACTCGATTGGATGTCTTCAGAACGTTTTTACCTGACATGCGCATCCAGATTTGAGGTCGGAGCGAGTGCGGTATGCCACGACGTACCATCTCGCGTAGCTTTTCAGTTTTGGGCAAACGGCAATCGGCAGTGTGTCGCGATACATCAGCGACCTCTTTATTATCACTGAATTCCATGAGGGCTACCCACTGCAATCTGTGCTGCGGATCCTCCACGAATGGTACTCCGAGCAATTTCTTCGAGCTCTGTTCCGGACCATCTTCTTCCTCGACTCGAAAACCAAACTCGTCGAATCTGGGCAGCGAAAAAACGTCATTTGAAAATGCCTCATCGAACAATTACAATCCCAACGTGGCGCGATTCGTTTTGATGCAGCGACAAAAAGTAATTATTGCGAAAACTCGAATAATCTATTTAGCTGTTCCTACGGGTGGGCCGAGTTACGAGGTCAATTATTATTTCGTCCAATTATAGATCCGCCATAGCGAATCTGTTCCATTTGTAAGAGGTTCTTCACCTTTACGCGCCCACGCTATTTCAACATTTTTCCTTTCGGACATCGGCCATAGCCGATTTCCTCCTCTGTATGGCATTGACCGTAACAGTTTTGCCACGGGCATATGGAAACTGCAGAAAACTTTTCGTAGAGAAACAAATATGCTACTGATGTTTGCATCGTTGGAACACAACGAGAGTATATTTTATACGTATTCCCGTATTTTTTTTAAGGGCTTATATACAGTTGAAATTTTCCAAAAATCGATTTTTTTATTATTTTTCTTTTCGTAATGTACATACACTACCGGCGGAAGGTTTCCGGACAAAAGTTCAAAAGAGTGCCGGAACGGTTTTCTATGCCATTTCGCCGCTAGGTGACCTAGGCCAATTTAATCAATGGTATTTTAAAGAGGAGGGATTTACCTTCATTTTGGCTTTTTTCAAAAATGTTTACGATTTTTTTTTTTTACAATTAGTACCCGGTTTTGAAAACAACCATTTTTCTTCGTTTTTTTGTTCCTTTTTGAGGGGACCCCGTTAGCAGTAAAAAAAAATTACGCATTTCTTCGTTCAAAATCATAAAGGGGGAAGCCTTTATGATTTTGAAGTCGTTTTTGAAGTCGGTGAGCAAGATTTCTCGTAAACGGCTGAACCGATCAGTCTCAAATTTTCACAATCTTTTCAAGTATATTTTTTAGTAATTAATCGAAGGTTTTTTTCTCACCGATAAATATTTTCCATTTTATAAACAATTTAAGGCCAAAATTTTTGTCAGAAATCGATTTTTTTGTTTGTTGGGAAGCTGCCATTTTGTCAAATATTATTATTTTCCTCATTTCTTCGATCAATTACAAGATAATCCACTACATTAACGAAATATTTGTGGTTTTTTCATTTTAGATGATCCAGTCCAGAGATATCGTGCTCACCGCAATACGCCTTTTTTTAGAGGTGCTCCCGGAGATCAGCTATAGCAGCTTTCAACATCATTATTTTTACAAATAAAAAATGTTAAAATACAGTTAAAAGTTGCCATAATGAGAGTACAAATGTTTACGTTGATAGATTTAAAGGTCTTCTCAAGAAAAATACTTGAAAAATCGGTCTTTTTGGGCCTCCTGACTGTGTATAACCCCTTAAGCACATTAAGCCTACGAAAGTCGCTGAAACATTTTTGAGAATCCTCAAGACTTATAACCAAAAGTTGCGAAAAAAAAGATGTTGGAAAATAGTAAAAATAAAGAAATGTACAAACTCAAGAAAAACGTACGTTGCATTCCAACGATGCAAACTTCAACATCATAAATAAATTACAGGCCACAGTTTATACACAAACGTTATCCAGATGTACCGATCCATATGTAGTAGAACGATTATTTTTTAAATAAGTCAACAGTGTTTAAAGTTCACCTATATTCTGGTTGCGAGTTTGGATCATCCGGCTGACTGAGTTTGACCAAAATGTCCTGTGGCCACATAGAAGGTGTAAGCGCTGAGAATGGACCTCCGGGCGCTGGCGATACTTGATCATCGCACAAACTCGATCCACCGATCTCGAATTCATCTTCAGATGCGAGCGCTTGAAGCTTTTTCTATTCGTTTTTTTCACAAAAGTATAAAGTGACAAATTAAAAACTACAAAATTGAAGTGCGACTTGTTTCTAAATAAGGAAAATATGTAAAAGTGTATATATCACTCGTAGCTCTATCTTCAATTAAGTAAATGAGTCTGCCTACACAGCGGAAAGAAAATCGCAATCCGATATGGTAAAAATGAGGACAAAATGCATATGAATCGAGCAACGTTTTTGCATTAAGCTTACTTAGCTGTTTCTTTCGAACGAAAAAACAGTCGTACTTCTCCTGCAAGGTTTGGTGAGCGATAAATTTCATGTAAAGGGCTATTGTTTCGACTGCGAATGTGGCAAGAATACGACTTCCGTGGTGTCACAATTTGATGGTGAATTTTGGGTTATGAAGTCAAAATAAACACAATTTGAAAAGTGGTAAAAGGTGATATTTCAATTATTTTACGATGAATTTTTAATTTTTCGTTAGTTGTTAAAAAAACGATTTGTTCGATTTTGAAAATTTTATCTTTGCTCATTGTGAAGATACCTTTATTTGATCACTAGTAATGAATATCACGCAAGATAACTTGGAAATATATAGTTTAAGCAGGGCCTGAAAAGCCAAAAATCTGTTTTATTTACCACTACCATATTATCCTCGCCTATAGGTGCATCTGGATAGGGAGTAAAGTCGTACTCTTCATCACTGGAAATCCACAGAGGGATTAAAAGTATACTGTTCATCCCTCTTAGAACTCATGCAAAAAAAACGATTTTTTTGCATTTTCTCAAAGTATACATATTCAAGAATATGTGGAAATAATATCGAGTCAAAATATTAAAGATTGACCAATTTACAGACGATTTAGTGAGAGCAGGTAGCGCAACGATTTGTGTATAATAAAACTTTCAATCGCGTTTCTCTCGACCTGGTCGGAATCATAACTCTAGCTTTAAATGTCCGATTTTCAATTTATAAAAAAAAAAAAAAAAAAGAAACAATATTTCCGTAATTGCAGTAGCTATCATTGTACGTAGCCGTTTTTTTTTTGTTTTCTGAAATTTAGTATTTTTTACGCCCACGACTATAAAATAAAATTCCGCAAAAATTACACTTTTTTTAACATCCGCCATTTGTGGATGTTTGTTCGAAAAACGACTAGGCACAACCCAAACAAACCCAAGGAACCTTGCCCGGTCGGTTTCCATTATTGGTGATGGAATAAAGCATGGGTCGAGAATAAAGAGCAATTTTAATACGCATCCTATCGTAGTCGTTGATTGAAGCCAATGCTAAGTATTTAGTTATTTAATAATGAACAAAAGTAAAAAATACCTATCATAAAAACAAATACAAAATTACTTTTTTTCAACAGCATTCTTGGTATTACTTCTTGCTGCTTTAAGAGCTTCTTCGTTTTGTATAATGAAATTATAAAATTCTGTACATTGCATGTTGAAGTTCGATTTGATTTGTAGTTCCGCTTTCACAGCGTCAATATCTAACGTATTTCGGTTTTTTATACACGTTTTCGTACACAAGGGAGAAAACCTTTCAGCCTGGACGTTAGACACTGGAATGGAAAATATGTATTGTATTATTTTTAACGGATACTCGTTTTCATCTGTTGATGTTAGAATTTAAATCAATTTCCCAAGAACATTTTCACGCTTCTTTTCTTCCATTATTTTCGTCGAGAGAGGCTTTAATATACAGAACTCTTCATACATACACAGCTGCTGTTGCGACTCGACATATTTGCCACATGTATTTGTTCATTTTGCCCAAAATAAAGGACAAAGTATTATCCTCTATTGTCGTTTTCAAAATAGGGGACGAGATCCATTTTTGGGTCTGAAAATGGGGACGTCCTTTAAGGGAAGATATACACCTAAATGGCCGAAAAAATCGATTTAGAAGCTATGAACATTCCGTCGACCGTAAAAGACGTACACTATGGGCCTGGTACCCATGATTCCATGTAAGTTGACAAATTTCATGATTCATTCATTCCCAAATTTTTAAACGCGTTTTTCTCAAAACCACGTTTTTTCAAATCGGTACCCAAAATTTCTCGACAACCAATGAACCGATTGCCTTGAGGTTTTTTGTGGTTATTCTATACACCATTATTTAGTACTCCTCATAGGATTTTTTTTACGTTACTTAGTTTTTGTTTTATAGGCAAAATAATAACTAATTGTTGGCCCAAAAATCACTATTTATGTTCAAACGTCCGCTATTTTGTCATAAATCAATATTTTCAAAATCGGCTGTGACAAGTACTAGATTATAGTATCTAATTTAGTAATCTGTTTGGTTTTTTTTGCAGATGATTTTTGAAGAAACGCCAGTAGGTACCGTATACGCAGATTTTCTTAAGACACTGCAAGGATCATACAATATCCATGTATATTTTTGATATTTTTAAATAAAGAAAATTAAACATATTTTTGAATATATATACTTTTGGATAATTAAAATCCCAATCTGAAATTTTAAATAGTTTTCCTTGAAAAAATTCACAAAAGTGACCTTTTCGCCGGCTCCTAGGTGTATATCTCCCCTTAAAATAAAGGACGTCTAGCAACCCTGCATGTAACGGACGATATCATACAGTGTACGATATATCTACAATGTAGATATACAGTTATGACATAAGGACTAATCCGCACGTAAAATATTTGGCCCTCTTACAACAAAAGTTTGCAGAAAAAACATCGTTGAATTGTTATATTTTTATATTTTCGCATTTTTCATTATTTCGGTTGAAATATCAGGAATCAATGATCAAAACTTGGCGCCACGGATACCGTGTTCTCCCCGAGAATAAAAAAGAACCATTTCAGACTCGAGCATTGCACGATATTCCTATGTGAACGAAGCATGTGCCACAGAGATAGTAAAATTAACTTTATGGCAATACGAATCAATATTTGTTAATGAATGAAAATGATGAGTCCAAGTCATCATACCAACATTAGACATTTCTTCCAAGTGCTTTCGGTCATGTGAAGTCCATCCATTAAGAATTCATGCTACTTCCATTATGAAAACAAAGCATCATCCTGGCGGAAAAGTGCGTGAAAAGCCAGGACTAAGTCACGTAAAAGATGAAATTATTTTTGTCCGCTTACACTCGCGATTGTTCTTTTTAGGAGCGATAAAATTTACTTTCGACTAGATTCTTATTTAACGTAATCGCAAACTTACGTTGTGATCCTCTTTGCCGACATAACCTTCGTGGTCGCGTACATTGAAGAGGGATTTCGCGATCTCCATTATCGCAGCGTATTAAATTGAAAATCCCGTCTCACAGAAACTTCACCGGTATTGACATTTTCGTCAGGATCGATTTTTTCACGAGATTTTTCGTTGAAAAACGATACTCTCGACGCTGTAAACATTAAAATTGTGACAGCTGTATATGGTGGCGTGGAAGTATCGACGAGCGTGCGAGGAGCGTGGGGAAAGGGAACGGAGGGCGCCACCGTACGAGCGTTAGTTGCAAAATGTTCCTGTGAACTAGCGACATCTGCGCGAATTTAAATTTTCCCTCGAAGATCGTCAGTTTACCGACGACGAGAGGCGGAAAGAACAATTTTCACGATGTCGCGTAATATTAGCTTTTAGTACCGAATTACGAAAGTACGGTGACCTTGTGTTTTGATCAAAGTTGCGCAAAAGACCGATCATTCGACGAAAAAGAGGTTAGAAAAAAAACACAGAGCAGCGACAAATTTTGAATATCGCGACAGTGAGCGAAGCTTCTACCGTGAAAATTTCCTATCGAGAAGCGCATTTTTTCATCCCAGCGCAGGGTTCGGCGAAATTCAAATGACCTGCGATCTTTTGAATTTCACGTGCTTCGTAATTAAGTCGTAACGTTGCCTAGAGTTCGTAATTACTTGTAAAACCGTACGATCGAGTCCGCAAATGAATATAGGGAGTGGCCGGGCTTTGGCTATCGCGTGACGCTTGGAAAATAGGAGTAATCGATAGAGGCGTCGCGACGTTTTCGCCACAGTGGGAGGAGTCCCCCCTGACGTTAAAAATAAGAGCTTGGCGTAACAGAAGTGGCGGGAAAACGGATGCGTCGTTTGCACCATAGACGTATAAAGTATAGAACGCGATCTTACATACAGGTCTTGAAACTCCGTCGATTCGGCTAGTACGGCTAAACAAAAAAAATTCTCGTAGCCGCCACAAGGAGGGCGCCACCAGTAGGGCAATGCTGTCCAAAAAAGATGGAAACAGATTGTCCATCTCTTTCAATAACCTACGCGCATTTTACGAATTAATGCGATTTATCACTTGGAGCAATATCAAAGCACACAAAAAGTTATGTTAGTCTATCGTCAAATGTACACAACCTCCAATACCATACACCAGAAGCGTTATAACTCTCAATCCCTAAGCGAGTGTCAAACATGTATCAGTTTTGAAACTTGTCTACCAAAGTGCCTATACGGCCGCATCAGTATCCCAGGTAGCAATTTTCAAAAAGTTGTCCAAAAGTCGACTAAAAGAGTGCCAAATGTCCGCCCGGAAGTTATCTTAAAGTCAACAACCATCCAAAAAGATAACTTTTGGACACATGATAACTTATAGATAACTTTCAAGCGGACATTTGGCACCCTTTTAGTCGACTTTTGGACAACTTTTTGAAAATTGCTACCTGGGATGTTGTCTGACTTGTAGCATCGACTTTTTGGGTTCAAACTCGAGAAGAATTTAATTCTTTTTTCTGACTTACAACTTACGTTTGTAAACCTTAATTGTCACTCCTTTTTCAATATCATATAACGTTCAATAACGTTGTATTTTCAAAACGATGACTATAAATAATTGATCGCTTCGGCTAGCTGTCCGGTTATCGGACGAATAAGCGTATGTTATTCGTCCGGATAGCGGCTCAGTTCACGCAGTTCACGCTGTACAACGCCCCAACAAACAAACTCAAACACACACAACCAAATAAACCTCCTTAAACAAATAAATCCAAACAAACAAACCCAAATAAACCAACCTAAACAAACAAACTTAAACAAACGAACCCGAACCAACCCAAACCAAACAAATGCAAACAAAATTATAAAGTTTTTATTCGTACGAATACGTGTAAATTATTCGCCCGGATAGTTTGTTCAACAATTTAACACATTCTATCCGGACGATCATATAAATGTTATTCGTCCGATAACCGGATGGTCTCTCCGATAATTTATACCTACTTTTCTTTTTCGGGTACTTGAGTTCCATTGCGCCGAGGTAAATATTAATAATGACCCTTTCATGACGTGATATTTTTTATTCACATGTTGGGGAATTAGGGACAATTACAAGGAGAAAATAAAGCAATATTCGTTAGAGTGCTCGCACCGAATTTTTTTATTGCTTCGTTAATTTAGATTCTTTCTTTTTGACGACGAATTCTTTTTTCATCTTCAAATTCTCGTGATGTGATATCCGCTTCTTAAGGGGTTAGGCCACAATAACGGGTATAAAATCATGTGCGAATTTAACCATTTTTTTCGTATGGAAAAGTGATTCACTCAAAAAATATGAATTACACATCTATTTAGTATGAATATCAAGCTGTTAGAATTTTTTTCGATGTACAAAATGGCCGACTACTCGAAACTTCTCGAAACAGCTTTTCTCCAATTGGCGTGACGAATAACTTCAACAATTTTCACTCGATTTACTTCAAATTCAAAAGTTATGTTTCTAATTGCATTTGGCAGAGAAGTACGTATGGAATCCCTGATTAATCAAAAACTTTCCATTTTATGAGCAATTATAACGAAATGTTTCACTGAAAATTCATTTATTATGTTCAAATACCTACAACGTTTGAATGAAACAATATTTTTTAAATTCCGTACGTACTTCTCTAGGTATTCTAATGTAGATTGACGAGAAGTTATGTTTTTTGTTCTAGGTAAAAAATTGTGGATGCTAAATGTCGGGCCGCGGAGCGCCTAAAAAAAAATAACAAAAGAAAATATTAGTAGTCGGCCATTTTGTACATAAAAAAAAATATATATATATTCTAACAGCTTCATATTCATACTAAATAGATGTGTAATTAATTTTATGAGTGAATCACGTTTTCATACGAAAAAAATGGTTAAATTCGCACATGATTTTATACCCGTTACTGTGCTCGCTCAAGCACGAGGTAATCACAGGAATTAAAGGTTATGTTGGTTACCCGCGCCCGCGACACTACTTTACAATGGTGCCGAGTAGTGGCAGCTTCGAGAAACAAAAAATGTTATTTAGCCGACTTCCCCCACCACCGGAAATTTGGAGGAGTTTCAAGACCGGTATATAAGACCGTGGTATAGACTGCATGTACTTACCTTTCCCGTGTACCGAAAATGCTACGCTAGAAACACCCAACTTTGAGTCCTATTTGCGTTCTAATGGAGCAGTGAGGGGGAAAGAACTCTTCATTAATTCGAAGACAGAAAAGTTGCAGGAAAAAGATAAATCAGGGGTAAAATGCGAAACATACTTTTCCATATCGGTTCATCATTATTTCTCATCAACTAAATACGTTGATTAGTCTTTTTCAGGTACTGTTTGACTACGAAAATTCGATTGCGGTGGAGCGTAGTTTCTTTAAGGCGGTTAGAGCGGTCCAGTTGAGTCAAATGACGGTTTATGATTTTTTTTTCAATGACCCTCAAAAAAGTGCGTCCGAGCTATAGATTTATTCTGTAGATTCTCATTTTTCATAAAATATATAATTAAAGGGAAAAACTATGCATTTTAATATTTTTATTACGTAAATACGAAAAAAGTTTGTGTTACTGCCAACTTGAAAAAACATAACATTATCTATGATTATTACGAAAAAAAAACATGATGTTGAAGTTTATATTTTTTGTATTTTTGCATTGTATTTTTGTATTTTTGCATTTGTATTTTTGCGTTGCCTTATTTTTACTATCGTTCAAAAAATGTTCTTACATATTTAGGTTGAAACTCTCTAATAAAAATCCTGAAAAGAAATTAAGTGACTTTGGATGCCTAAATCTGCAAAAAAAACAGGGCTACGGAAATATCATTGCCATCCAACGATGCAAACTTCAATATCATTTTTAAAAATCTCGGCATTGAATATTTTATAAAACTCAGACCGAAATTTTGAGTTATTTATAATGATGCCTATTTATGTCACGATATTATTTATTATTACCATTAATTAATATTAAGTCTTGTAAAATTTCGGCAACGTCGCGGACATGGAGGTTGGCAGCAATGCTCTTCATTCGCAAATCTTTACGAAGGTTTAGTTTGCGTTAATTCGTTGTTAGAAATGGTTTATCTCGGTGCTAAATGGCCAAAAAATTACATCGCCCGTAGTAAAAATTTCAAAAAATTCGTAGAGGCTTTATAGTCTAGACAATAACATATATATATATATATATATATATATATATATATATATATATATATATATATTTTTTCAATCTTGGATTGTGCCTAACGTCATAACCTCCTTAAAAACCATAAACATCACAGAGTGCTGAGTGTGAGAATTTTCGTATGCACTACATTTACATTTAACACTTAAGGGGCTCTACCAGTGTGAACGCTTAAAATTTGGATGATTTATGGGAATTTTCTGAAAAAAAGTACTCAATTAATTGTTTTGGAAAATTAAGAATATGTTTGGCTATATTTGACCTATATTATATAATTTTTCCATAGAAAAATATTGAGATCCAAGCGACTCATGCGCTGCCTTCGGAGGCGCCAAAAAAAAAGTTCCTCCACTGCCGACATGATTGCGGCCGATTGAGTAGCTGAAACCGAAAAAGGAAAAAATGTCGTTAAACTGGAATGTATTTCCTGTACAATGACGTAGGATTTTCGAAAAATATCAAAATCTAACCAAAATGGCGTAGTTATGAAAAAAGTCTGTTTTCTTGCCTATAAAATGGTCGTTTTTTCAATGCCAAATCGTCAATTTTCATCCAGTCAAAAATATCCTACGTCATTGTAGAGTATCGATTAAACTATCGATTTTTGCAAGATAAAATGATTAGAGACACGGCCTTGAATTTTTTTTACAGGATATTCTTGAAAGTATAAACTGTCGAAAAAGGCAAAAAAATCGATTTGTCTAAAGTGTCACACTGGTATAGCCCTTTAAAATGTATCGTAAATAAATGTTCCGTATGCACACAGCATACAAAGCCGTATGAAGTATCGAAAGTGCGTTTACGGTAGCCACGTTCAATTTTCTCGCGTTCCGACGCATGGAACACAATCGCGGCCCAACGGATGTTTTCTAAAAAAGTTGTCCAACTTTTCAGCGGCGCGCGCAGTCTGTATTTCACGCCCGTGGTTGGCACGCGCCATGCGCTAGCGACGTGGTTGCTACCACGTATTTTTCTCGCAACTACTGCGATTACCGATACTCGGTAAGGTAATTCGCTTCCAGCGAGAAGGCGCGTTAAAAAAAAGCCACGAAATTGTAAACGCGGCAGCACGATCGCGCGACGAAATCCTCGATTCTATTGGCCCTTAGTTTCAATAAAGCCACATCCGGCTGTTCGGAGTTGAAAGCTCATTGGTCGTTTCGTCCCGTTGGACGATTAGACTCGTGCCTGTGCAATGGGTGAAGTAGATCGAGAGAATTTTCGCAGCTAATCGCGGAACGAGCAGACAAAAGTACCGACGAAATATTTATTGATAAAATAGACTCGCGAAAGGCGGCGTCTCGTAGTTTTCCTCGCCAGTGAGAGACGCCCTGTTGTGAAACTTGTGCGTGACGTCGCGCGTATTGTTTTTCATCTTTTTTTTTTATCGCCTCGTCCGAGAATCCTCCCAAGTGTGCTCACGGCGTTGTCTGCCTACATAATACGCGAAAAACCGAGGAGGAACAAATTTCGCCATTTCCTGTGCTCCTCGTTCATCTACGTTACAAGCCAAAATCGCAAGGGTAAACACATAATCCACGTACTGCGAGAATCAAAAGTGTACTGGCAGTGTGCGCCCCCCTCCCTCACGAGTGAAACGAATCTAAAGATTAGTGTCCAATTATTATAAAAATTAGAAACAAAAAAAAAGTGTAAACGAGATTGCGAGCGTCGTGGTGACCCACGTTCTTTCGCCCTATTCGGGATCACAAGTGTGTGTGCGGCCAAACGGAAGGGAAAAAAGCCTGCGTAGACGGAATAGCGCGGAAGAGAGAAAGAGAGAGGAGGGGGAAGAGCCGCCCATAACTGCCTCGGGCAAGCAAGAGCGCTAGCTATTGGCGAAAGCGCGAGCGAGAGAGAGAGAAACGAAATCGTGAAGTGAGCGCGCAGCTGTAGCGGCAAAGGGGGGGGGGGGTCGAGCAACGCGAAGGAGGCGGTGCGGGCCAGTGTACTACGGGACTGCGTTAAGAGAGCTTGAGTCTGTAACGTTTTCTCTCTCTCTCTCTGTGTGTGTGCGAGCAGAGCGTCGCGATCGTAAAGTGAAGAATCGAGAAATAAATACGTATATACACATATATATGTGCACGTATACGTTCAGGTACGCGAAAAGTGATTAGTGTACCTTGCGCGTGTTCATTCCTGTGTGTTCGTGTACGATAAGTGAGCATTGCAAAAATAAAAGTGTCGGTGATTGCGAAAATTGTAGGCTTTTGGTATACTTTGCAGTCAAGTCGGTCAAGATTACGTCCCTCTCTTTCTCGGTGCCCGGAGCATTTGGCGTATAACCGCGGTTCAACAAGCGCGTTATTTTACTTTTCGTTTTCGTTAAAAAATCTGGGTGTGACGGATATACCATTGCACATCCAGCGATACGTAATCTTGGACGAGAATTTCCATCTCGTTCGCCCGGAATTCCCAAAAGCCGAAAGAGAAAGAAGCGTCATCGATTTGTCAACTTTCTAGGCTAGGGGGAAGGAGGGATATAAAATGCCGTCGTGATAAAAATAGGTGAGTGCATTTTTTTTTTCTTCACCTTTCCGCGAAATCAAGCTCGTGGTTGGCGTTTTTTTCTCGTTCTCGTGCGATTAAACAAAATTACGTTCGCGCGTGGGTCGTGATTTCGTTGGTTCTTTTTTTGTTTCCGTCGAGTAGAGGCGAAGCGGCAGAAAATCGTCGTCTGTTTCGCGTACTTTCGACCGGTGTTGTATATATATATATAACGCGTTCACGCATACCGCACATTACGAAAGGTCCCGTGTGTTGTTTTCTATCGATAAAAGAAGACGCACGTAGAAATGAAGATTTGTATCTGGCACGGCGTCGGTTTTTCGCTCATTCGTTGTCTCTCGCAGTATTGTTGATTATTTACAACTCGGTGTCTTGGTGAACAAACTAAAGCGTGACTCGACGAGCCGGGAGAGACTCGTCGCGAAGGTGGTCGTCCGTCTTTCTTCCTCTCGCTCACGAATGTGCGCACACCCCCCCCCCCCTCCGCCCGTCGGCCCGGCTCTTTTGCGAACTCGTTGCGGCAAATGCGACGGGAGGGAAGAGCGCGGCGCTGTCGTCGCGCACTGAAGCGAAGGGGAGGGGGGAGGACTCGCGAATCTGCGTGCGCGCCCGTGGGAGCGACGGAGTGAGAACGCTCGTTGCTGTGGAATAGGAAAGAAATGCCTGTGTGAGAGAGAGAGAGAAGACCGCGCGGTGCGCGGAATCGGCAGGACGAGGAGAAAGAAAGAGAAGGAATAAACGAAAGCACAGCGATGAGGTGCAGAAGAAATGTTGAGGATTCTAAAAAGGATCGAAAGGACGAGTAATACGAAATTCCGGATGCTGAAATGAAGAAACTAGTTTTTAACGCCATCTGTAATGCTCAAACACTCGGGGGCCTGAACACACGATTCTCTGTCTCTCTTTCTTTCTCACTCGTACGTACATTCACGTAGTATAGAGACATGCGGTTATGCGATAACGGCCGAATAAGAGATACATTTTTCACGTGGGCTGCGAAGATTTTTTTCATCACATTTGTTGCCGTTGCGGTCTTTATTCGTTTATTGGATCATTAAGGTGTTCCTTTCACGGATCCGAATATTTAACAATTGACGGGGTTTCGTCTATAATAGAGTTTGAAAAATACGACGGTGAAGTTTGAAGTTCGAATGCAACGATATTTAAAAAAAAATATTTTTTTGTGTTTATAATTATGCACGATTTTTTTTTTATTTGACGTCGATAAATTTATAATAATACCTAGTAACGTTTGAACGATTTTCCTAGCCCAAAACGGCCAAAAAAATTATGGCGAAGTTTGAATCGTTGGAATGCACTGAAAATTTTGCTTGATTTTATTTATTTATTTATTTATTTATTTTTACTATTTTGCAAAGTATTTTTTTTGCAACTGTTGATTATAAGTTTTAAGAATTCTCGAAAATGTTTCGGCGATTTTTATAGCTTTAATGTGCTTAAAAAAAATAGGGGAATACGAAAGAAATATATTTTCGTTGCGTTCCAACGATACAAACGTCAGTAACATACAAAATTTGAGTAATTGAAAAGAATTAATTTTCGTTGCGTTCCAACGATGCAAGCTTTGCCATAAAAATACATCGCAGGCTAGTAAAATTTCGAGCCAAGTTACCGAACTTTTAACGACAAAAGGACAACTCTAAATGATTTATACACTAAATAATTTTAGATGCTTAACATAAACTGCAGACGCGTTTGAAAAAAAGTCTCAAGATTCCCGAACGACTATACAAACAGGGGATTACCGATTGTTTAAAGAAAATATTAATGGTGAAACTTGGAAAAATGTGACTAGGAGAAGAATTTTCGTAGCCGCGACGTATTTTAGGGAAAATTTAGAAATGTCTAAATCTACTAAATTTGGACGAATTTTTTTATTCTAGTTTATCGTTGGGTATGATAATTGACTTTGATTAATTTTTAATCAAGCCCCACTGTAAATTACCAGTGATTCAGAAAGGTTTGCCTTTTGCCCCCACAAAATACGGCCCTTTGCGATCGTGTTGAAGTTTAATCCTCTTTTATTTTTATTATTTTTTTTACTACTGTCTAAACTCTTTTTCTTTGCAGTTTGCGGTCACGCATCCCTAATATGACGCTGAAGTTTCCATAATTGGAATACAACGATTTTTTTTTTGTTAATTTTTTATTTCGTCATTTTTACGCTCGTTTAAAACCTTTTTTTTACAAATTAAGGTCGTAAATCTTTAATAAGCATACATAAACACGTTTGAGAGCTTTTCACAACCAAGAAAAATTGAGCGAATAAAAAGAATAATTTCGTTGCGTTTCAACGATGCAAGCTTCAACATCATTTCCTATAAGGATCTTCAAAAATGTTTCATTGATATTTGTAGCCTCAGTGTGTCAAAAAGAATTGGGCAATAAGAAAAAAATAATAATTTCGTTGCATTCCAACGATGCAAACCGCGACACCATCCTTTGCGAAAGGAATATCTAAATATCACAGGAGGTTGGAGTTTGCGTCGTTGGAATGCAATGAAAATTAATATTTCTGAATTTCTTTAATTTATTTTGGCAGATTTTGGGTACACATGTCCCTCGACCATTTTCAAAAATATTTATTTAACCATTCACAATATAAATCTATGAAAAAAAAACATTTATAATAACAAAATAAGGAAAATATATTATTTATAATAACTTATATATAAATATATTATATATAATATTATATATATAAAATATATTTATAATAACAAAATAAGGAAAATATAAAATAAGAAAAATACATTATAATAACAAATAAGGAAAAACGAAACTTTCGTTGCGTCCCAACGATGCAAACTTCAACGCCATGTTTTGTTAAGCAAAGAGTTAAGGCCTTAGGAGAGGCTCTAGAGGTCGTAAAAATAGGTTTTTCGGGGATTTTCTTTCACAAAAACTACGAAATAAATCGAGATTACAAAAAAGGGTGTTTATCATACATATCAGATATGATGATTTGTTTGGCAAATTGTTGGTACGTGAAAAATTTCGTCAGATAATTGTTAATAACAAATGAACTGTGCAATATAAAAAAAATCCTACGTACTTCGATAGACAATGTATTTTTCCAGATATATTCAACATTTCAAGTGAATCGATTGAAAATTGTCCGAGTTATGTTTCCAGCAAAATTAAAAAACACAGTTTTGAGATTAACCCTGCACAGCAGCCATTTTGAAATTCATCGCTTCAAGAAAATTATTGTATACAGTCACTGATGTGTACGATAAACACCCTTTTGTGTAATCTCGATTTATTTTGTAGTTTTTCTGAACAAAAAAAAACCCAAAAAGCCTATTTTTTCGGCCTCTAGAGTGGCCTAACCCCTTAAAGCAAAGTAGAATCTGTGGTGTTTCACAGATTTTACTCTCTGCTTTTGTTTTCGATTTATCCATTTATCCAACCGAAACGTCCATATCTCGTTTTTTTTTTGCTAAAAGATCTTTTGGCAGAAAATTGAAATATGCCGCCAGACATTTTCGTCATTGTCGCGTAGTTGGAAAAATGGTTTTTGGTTAGTTGAACTTGATCACACTCGTGCGTCGCACACACATTCTCTTCCGCGACTGAACAAAAAAAAAACAAGCACAGCGATCGAACACCAAACAAAGAGAATATCGGACGCGAACTTTTCCGCGTTTTTTTTTTTTGGTCATATTTCGAGCATCCAACGTTCTTTTTTTTTGTACTTATTCAACGATAAGGGACAAGTTTAAGGGACAAGTTTGGTAACATTAGGAACGAATAAATTGATGGAATAAATTGAAGAAAAAAATATATATTCTCGTTTCTGTTACTTGGCGAGGGCCCGCCGTGGGCGCTGACTACTCTCTCGCTCACGCGTGGTCGCGCGCACCCGGCATCGAAAGCCGGATTTCTCAAAGCCCGACGCGCGTCATTATGCAACGAGTTTTCGCCGACACAAAGTCCTACGTTACCAACTCGCACGCTACGAGGACATCGACAAACATCGTCGTCACGCGCACACTCGAAGAATTATTCGAAAAGACGCGAGAAACGTTTTGAAAGTCAAAGCGAACGAAAAAACGAACGAAGATGGCGCCTCGGTGGCGTAGTTAGGGCAGCAGACTTTTATTTTTTTTTCCTTCTTTTTTTGTTTGTTTTTCTCTGAAAAGCTCGGGACCTTCGCGACGACGCAATCGAGCAACGCGAATAATAACTTTTGTTCGCTTTACGTAAATATACAACGGTAAGGGGCTACATCTACGTAGAGGCCCGAAAAAAATGACCAAGTTCGGATTATTTTTTTCCGGGAAACGGTTGGTGGAAAAGAGACGCATTTTTTCAAATACAAAGCTACATATATTGAGAGCCTTTGGAAAAAAAAATCGCGCAAAAAATACGGATACTAAACAAAAACATGGCCGCCGGCAGATGATGAAATTTTTTTCGCAACGTTTGGCGGTGGACACTCTCCGGCTTGAACGGTTTATCCGAAATTGAAAAACCGAACGGGGTATTCAAGTTAACAATGAATACGAGTCGTTGACGATCGTCGATTTTTTTAAATATTTTTTTTATCTATGTGGCGTCGAATCGAAACTCGAGCGTACAAAATTTGTGAAAAAAGTCGTCATTTTTACGTAACTATGGAAAAATGAAGATCGATTTTGAAAAAGTGAGATCGTCAACGACCTTTGAATGTTTACGGTTGTATATCCTGCAAATTTGGAAACAATCGATTGAGTGGTTCTCGAGATATCGTGTCCACCGACTTTGAAAACTGGCACGAGGGTGTATTTTTCGTAATTATTTTCAAGCAAACGATGAATGGAATTTTTTCATTAATACTCATAGTCAATATATACATGTAGACGACTGTATACAAATTGCTGCTCGGCGGTTGACAGCGATTAAGCCATACGGTTCATCTGAAAAATAAAATAAAAATATATTTAGAAACCAGACATATAGGTTTACAGCATCACGTAGGGGAATTTCGATATCTAAAAAAAAATGACGGTACAGCGAATTTTATTTCCGATTTTCGTGGAAATGTTTCATCGTTCATAAAAAAATAAATATCAAATAAAAGCGGGGCCTTTATAAAAAAAAAAAATCCCTACGTGGTGCCATAGAGACTGGATTTTCGAGCAGTTTGAGACTTGGAGCATGCAAATTGGATGAATCGTTTTTTTAATATGTCGTCAACCAGGTTGAAAAACGTTGTTTCGAGAAAAACGCGTTCAAAGGCGCACATCTGCCGCTCGGCGCGGTCTCGTACGCTTCCAACGGGTTCACATAAAATGCGCTATCTCCGCCAATTTTAGAAATTTCTTGCAAATAATTGGTGAGAGCATTCTTAACAAATATATATTTCAGAAAATGAGAAAAAAAAAGAAAAAAATGATAAACTTTTTTTTACCGTGGTGCGGTGTCTTAAGGGATCATCACAAGGACGTTGACGTTTGCATTCGTTGAAATGCAACGAATTTTTTTTTTTTTTTTTTTTTATATCTGCATTTTCTTCATCGTCGAAAATCTGATCGTGAAAATTCGGCCTGCAGGTGTCTAAAAAAAAATCGTGTAATTTGTTTGATGCTCTTTCGCAGCCCAAATTTGCCAAACAAAAATCGGGTTACTAAGCTTTCGTTACGTTCCAACGATGCAAACTTCACAGTGTAACGAGTCGAAAAATGACTGATTTACGCGTTTTTTTTTCTTTCGATGGTTAAAATTCGCTAATTAGTCTCATTTTTTAATGTCAAATCGAAGCTTTCATGAAGAACAGAAAGTACATTTTTAAACGTCAAATTTTTAAACGTTAAATTTTGTTACATTTTTTGAACGGTTGAAAATGTCTTCGAAAAAAGAAGCCCTCACGGTGTACACGGTTGTGGCCGTAAATATTATCTGAAACAAAATTTGCAAAAAGATCATTAATCAGTATGAAGGCTATCTTGCTATGGAGGTTTTTCGAAATAAAAAGTGACAAAATGGCGGCGTTTTGAAAAAAAAAAGTATCGTATCTAGTCCATTTTTTCGTTTAGTCCAGTTTTTCGTTGAACAAATGAATATTTAATATTTATAAAAAAAAAGCTTTCACAGCGAAATGAAAAATGGCGTGAAGAATGTTGTGTCAGAATTTTAGACGGATAGCTTGGAAACTTACTTTGAGAGTGTACGCCGTTTTGAAAAACGACATTTCGAGAAAAACGCGTCCGTCCGCGCCAGGTTTCACGCAGCTGGTCGAATCCCTTTTTCCGGGAAAAGCTGTAGCAACCGGAATAATTCGAATTTCACCCCAAAAATTAAACAGCATGTTTATAACCGTCTGTACTATCGGATACGGCAAAAAAAACGATTTTTTGAAAATTACACACTGTGATGATCCCTTAATGGGAGATATACACTTAGGAGCCGGAAAAAGGTCATTTTTGTGGATCTTTCAAGGAAAACTATTTGAAATTTCGGATTGGGGCTTTAATTATCTAAAAGTATATACATGCAAAAATATGTTTAATTTTCTTTATTTAAAAATATCAAAAATATACAAGGATATTGTATGATGCTTGGAGCGTCGTAAAAAAATCTGCGTATACGGTACCCACTGGCGTTTCTTCAAAAATCATCTGAAAAAAAAAACCAAAAAGATTATTAAATTAGATACTATAATCTAGTACTTGTCATAGCCGATTTTGAAAATATCGATTTATGACAAAATGGCGGACGTTTGAACATAAACAGTGATTTTTGGGCCAAAAATTGGTTATTATTTTGCCTATAAAACAAAAACTAAGTAACGGAAAAAAAATCCTATGACAAGTACTAAATAATGTATAGAATAACCACAAAAAACCTCAAGGCAATCGGTTCATTGGTTTTCGAGAAATTTTGGGTACCGATTTGAAAAACGTGGTTTTGAGAAAAACGCGTTTGAAAATTTGGGAATGAATAGATCATGAAATTTGTCAACTTACATGGAATCATCGATACCAGGCCCATGGTGTAGGTCTTCTACGGTCGACGGAATGTTCATAGCTTCTAAATTCTCGACCTCGACCATCTAGGTTTATATCTCACCTTAAGGCCACACTAACGGCTATAAGATCATGTGCGAATTTAACATTTTTTTTCGTATGAAAAAGTGAATCACTCATCAAATTAATTACACATCATCTATTTAGTATGAATATCTAGCTGTTAGAAAATATATATATATATTTTTCGACGTACAAAATGGCCGACATGACGATGAAGTTTGCATCGTTGGAATGCAACGAAAATGATTTTTGTTTTGTTTCGAAAATTTCCTTTTGGCAGATTAACGCTACGAAAATCACGAAAACATTTTTTAGGCTGCTTAATTACCAATTTACGAGAAATCTGCAAAATATGATGTTGGATAAGAATAAAAATAAGAAATTAATAAGAATTTTCGTTGCGTTCCAACGATGCAAACTTCAGCCCCATATGGCCGACTACTAATATTTTCTTTTATCTTTTTTGTATGTTGCTGAAGTTTGCAACGTTCGAATGCAAGGAAAATTCATCAATGTTGTTTTATTTCGTAATCTTTTTTTCTTGATTTAGGTTGTGGGTCCCTTAAAAGGTCGTTCAAAAGTATTTCAATGATTTGGCAGCTTTAATATGGTGAAAAAAAATTGGGCAGTACGAAAAAAGTGTCATTTCATTGCATCCCAACGATGCAAACTTCAATACCATCTTTTTTGTAGGCGCTCTCCGCGGCGTGATCTTTAGCATCCACAATTTTTTACCTAGAACAAAAAACAAAAAATCTCGTCAATCTACATTAGAATACCCAGAGAAGTACGTACGGAATTTAAAAAATATTGTTTCATTCAAAAGTGGTAGGTATTTGAACTTAAGAAATGAATTGTCAGTGAAAAATTTCGTTATAACTGCTCATAAACTGCTCATTAAATGAAAAGTTTTCGATTCATCAGAAATTCCGTACGTACTTCTTTGCGAAATGTAATTAGGAACATAAGTTTTAAATTTTAAGTAAATCGAGTGAAAATTTTTGAAGTTGTTTGTCACGTCAATCGGAAAACAGCTGTTTCGAGAAGTTTCGCGCAGTCGGCCATTTTGTACATCGAAAGAAAAATATATATACATTTTCTAACAGCTTGATATTCATACTAAATAGATGTGTAATTAATATTATGAGTGAATCACTTTTTCATACGAAAAAAAAATTGTTAAATTATCGAATGATTTTATACCCGTTACTGTGGCCTAACCCCTTAAGGCGACGGAGAAGACCTACCACGTGGCATATGAGTGCGAGAGAGGTAGCTGAAATTTTCGAACAGAGCTTTCTAAGAGATTAATAATATTTAGGGCAAAAGGAAATCGTCAAGCTCTGCCTCAGAGGGAATTCTTCAGACCCTAATGCTTTGTTTTTCCTAAAAAAAAAATTAACCATCTATGAGGAAATTGGGTTGGAAAATTTGTAAGGTAATGTTGACCTTGTACATGCCCTTAAAGTTTGAAGTACGGTGCTGCCACCGCTCGCCCGTCCGACTGTTAAAAGCTGTCCAATTTTAGGAATATTTTAATATTTTCAGGGAATGTAGCTAAAAGGTGATATATCGGATGAAAATATTTTTGAAAAATGCTATTTTTTTTACACACCTAGGTCGGTGTAGCCCGTTAAAAAAAAAAAAAATTCCGCCGAGCTCTAGAAAATAGAAAGAAAATCATTTTTCGACTTTCGTATGATAAAAACAATAACGACGCGGCGTCGCGAACGAATCACGTGGTGATGCGTCAGACACCGTGCCACGGAACAAACAGAACCGAACGAGGCCCCGAGAGTTTGTCCGTCTCTCTCTCTCTTTCTCTCTCTCTCCCTCTCTCGCTCTCTCGCTCACGCTTATCCTCATTCGCGTATGACGTGTCGTGTTTGTGTGTGTGTGTGTGTGTGCGTTTTGAGATAGAGACGGTGATTGTACGGTTGTGTGCGTGTAGATAGAACCGATTGCGTGGTCTCTCACGGCTCTTGCACCGGCTCCGCGTGGCTTGAACTTTTTCTTTCCTCGCCGTTCGTTATTCTTCGCTTACTTCTTTTCTTCTATTCCCCTTGCCATTGATTTTTGTAGAGTATTTTCTTTTTTCGCCCGGCACCGATTGTTCCGGCCTCTTTTGCTATTTCCCTTACGCAGTTTTTTTTTTCTTCGTAACGATGTATCGAATTTGACCAGACAAAGGATGGAATATTAATCAACCTATTTCGATCTGCCGTCATATTGTGATTATTGCGCCTTCTTTTCGCGAGATATTGTTGAAAATGTCATCTGTATCGGGAAAATTGTAACGGTGGTGATATTTTGAACGGAAAGCAACGAATTTTTTGGTGGTTCTGGAAGAAAAAAAAATTATCCAAATTTTTGTTCACTTTGCAGAATTTTTAAAATATTTGAATTGTCGTAAAAATGTTTTGGCGCTTAATTGAAAAAAAATGGCTGCGCTGTAACGATGCAAACTTTGATGCCAGATTTTTCGATTGCGATGAAACGTAGTTCGAAAATTTATCGATGCGAAGGCCGGAAACTTATCGAGGACGATTACAATGAAAAAAATTTGGCCGAAGGTAGATATTTCGCGAATTTTGTATGATATTGAAGTTTGAATCGTTGAAAGGCAAAAGTTTCGTAGACATATTTTTTTTAGGCAAATTTAGATAGACAGAATTACTTTAAAAAAAAAATAGGATAATTTTTAAATATGGGCTTGAAGTTTGCGTCGTTAGAATGGAACGATCTTTGAACATAATTTTCGTTATTGTCGAAAATCATATTTTGTAGACTTGGGTTGTAGATGGGCTAAATAAGGAGTCTAAAAAATGTTGCATTATTTTTGTAGCTTCAAGGCCTTATATACGCGATTTCGCCGATTTTCGAAGGTACTTTACTAGACGCGGTTAAAAATAATGACGCATATATTGACAAAAATTTTTTCACAAATCATTTAACCGTATGTAATATGTGAAAGTATATTTAGTATGTGTAAAAAAATACGAAGTATATGTAAAAAAATAAAAAATCAGATATATTAACAAATGGCGGAGATATAACATAATAAAGCAATGTAATTTTTTGCGCGACCGTTGATGGTGAAAGTTATCGGCATCGATGTGGGTGTGTAAAAAAAAATGAACATATTTATAATTGCATAATGAATGTATCTTCAGTGTGAACTAACAATATTATTTTTTTAAAATTATTATAATAAAAATTCGGAACTTAAAATTTGTTTACTCAATTTTTTGTTGGTATTTTATTTTTTATATTTGTTTGTGTCATTGAAATTTTTGTTTCTATGCTTCACACGATCGGTGATGATACTAAGAATGTGTTGTAAAAATTTCAAAGCGATCTGAGCCTTCGTTCAAGAGTTAGAACTTTCACAAGATTCAAAAAAGCGAATCGTGGAAAAACGGCTTTGAAGTTGGCGGTCGGGCGCGCCACGCGGTATCTGTTATAAATGCAATCTTACCTTATTTTTGGAATTTTTCAATTCTGTAAAGCTTAAAATATTCCTAACTTAAAATTTTCAGGCTAATGGAGTCAAAAATTAAAAAAAAAATGAAAAACGTTGAAATTTTTCGCGTATACAGGGTGTCCCAAAACTCAACGATAATCTGAGACCGGATGAAAGGCCAAGTTATACCAGTTCTGGGAAAAATAATAAAAAAAATCCATATCACTCAGTTCAGCGATAATAGACATTTTTTTAAAAAAGTTGAAATTCGACACCCTTGGTCGCATTTTCAAGTCCTGTGATCACCAATGTCACAATTTCGCTGTGATTTTTTTAATTTCGTGATCTTCATTAACGATGCTATTAATCGCAACTACAAATTAATGCAAAAAACATTGTTAATTTAATAAAATAAGTTAAGTTTTAGTGAGTCATGGTTCACAAAAATATTGTTAGTTAACTTTGACACTTCATTTTGAAAAAAAAATGTACTACACTACCCTTGGCAAGTTGTTTCAAAAGATGGCGCATTTAATCAAGATTTCAAAATGGTGCAACACTTGCCACTTTTCTTGCCATTAAAAATTTTATTTCTTATTTTTTTTCAAATTGAGCTCATTTTGAACAACTCAACATTAAAATTTTTTGTTACTAAAATTTGTTATTTTTTGTTTCTGGTCTGAAATAAAATTATTATTTTTAGTAAAGAGGTAATTGATTATTAACTGACTCAATTACCTCTTTACTAAAAATAATAGTTATTTAAAAAGATGGCGCATTTAATCAATATTTCAAAATGGTGCAACACTTGCCACTTTTCTTGCCATTAAAAATGTTATTTTTTATTTTTTTCAAATTGAGCTCATTTTGAACAACTCAACATTAGGATTTTTTGTTACTAAAATTTGTTATTTTTTGTTTCTGGTCTGAAATAAAATTATTATTTTTAGTAAAGAGGTAATTGAGTCAGTTAATAACCAATTTTTGTGGTAAAAAACATATGTTTTTTACAATAAAAATTGGTTATTAACTGACTAAAAAATTGGTTATTAACTGACTAAAAAATTGGTTATTAACTGACTAAAAAATTGGTTATTAACTGACTAAACGTTTATTGTAAAAAACATATGTTTTTTACAATAAAAATTGGTTATTAACTGACTCAATTACCTCTTTACTAAAAATAATAATTTTATTTCAGACCAGAAACAAAAAATAACAAATTTTAGTAACAAAAAATCCTAATGTTGAGTTGTTCAAAATGAGCTCAATTTGAAAAAAATAAGAAATACAATTTTTAATGGCAAGAAAAGTGGCAAGTGTTGCACCATTTTGAAATCTTGATTAAATGCGCCATCTTTTGAAACAACTTGCCAAGGGTAGTGTAGTACATTTTTTTTTTCAAAATGAAGTGTCAAATTTAACTAACAATATTTTTGTGAACCATGACTCACTAAAACTTAACTTATTTTATTAAATTAACAATGTTTTTTGCATTAATTTGTAGTTGCGATTAATAGCATCGTTAATGAAGATCACGAAATTAAAAAAATCACAGCGAAATTGTGACATTGGTAATCACAGGACTTGAAAATGCGACCAAGGGTGTCGAATTTCAACTTTTTTTTTAAAACGTCTATTATCGTTGAACTGAGTGATATGGATTTTTTAAATTATTTTTCCCAGAACTGGTATAACTTGGCCTTTCATCCGGTCTCAGATTATCGTTGAGTTTTGGGACACCCTGTATAAGGCCCTTGTCTGTCGAAGTCAAGTTGGGAACTGAAGAAAACAAAATATTTCGTTGCCATCAAACCATGCAAAATTCAACATCATGCCTAAATATGTGAGAACGATGCAAACTTCAACATCGTAATTTTTGGATGGTGTCGAAGTTTGCATAGTTGAAACACAACGAAAGTTCTGTTTTAGATTTTATTTTTCAGATATTTGTTATTATACAAGATCTTCTTTTATAAATCTATATTGTAGATCGCTAAATGAATATCTTTAAAAAATTATTGGAGAATTTTTCTAGGCAAAGTCAGTGAAAAAAAATTAAAGCAATTGAGACATATTAATTTTCGTTGCATTCCAACGATGCAAACTTTGTCATCACATTTTTGGTTACTTGTTACATTTTTTTTCTTTCCTCTTGCAATTTATTTGCAAATGATGTTTTTTTTTCTAAGGTGAGCTAGGCCCTTGCGACGACGTAATACGCGAAAATTTGTGAATTTGCCTGCCTCGCCACCTTGTTCGTTCAGTGTTGAACAATCTTCGATTATTTTCCTTATAATTTCATTTTTCCTCCCGCCCCGACGGTTTACCTTCACTACTTATTATTTTTAAGATGGCCCTTTGGCTGTACATCGTTGGAATGCAACGAATTTTTTTTTCATTGTTTTATTTTATCATTTTCATCATCGTCCAGAATCTTTTCTTACATATTTAGTGCTGAAAATGAAAATTACCCATTTAGCGAACAAAATCTTACTTTTTATCGATATAACGCAACGAAACAAAAAATGGCGATGAATTCGAATAAATGGAATTTTTTGGTTGCTTCGACGCTCGTGCGTCGTTGAAAAACGAGGAAGAGCGTATGGTGCGTCTCTTCCTTTCAGAATTTTTACCTCATTGTTCGGAAGCCAGAGCCGACACACACGCTACTCTCCGGATCAACCCTATAAACTGGTTTCGAGTTCTGCGAAAAAAAGCATATCCCCCACTCCTTTGAGCCGCAAAATGTTGGCCCTGCTTCTCTCGCACTCTCGGGATCTCGCTGTTCGTATTTTCGCCCGTAAACGAAGGGTAAATTATACGTTTGCAGGATTCATCGGCCAACCCTTGTACCAGAAAGAGAAAGGGTGAGAGATAGGGAGAAGGCGAGCGGGTGCGAAAGAGAAAGGGTGAGGAAGAGCGAGAGAGGGGGAAGCACTTCCTCTTTTCCACCCTTACCACTCTCGCCCCGTTTTTCGAACCCCCACTCCGGTCGGCCGGCACTCCCCGGACACATAGAGACTGCGTGGACTTCGATCTCGCTATATCCTGTCTCAATCAATTGGCTATTTTTGTCACGAATTTTCATCGCCTTTCGCATTCTCTCTCTCTCTCTCTCCCCCTCTCCCTCTCCCTCTCTCTCTCTCTCTCCCTCTCTCCCTCTCCCTCCCTC